>JBBMJM010114983.1:5200-15356 GCA_037832705.1 Centriscus cristatus
GCAAGCACCATAATGTTTCCTATTGTGGATCATTTTATCCAGAATCTAGTCAGGGGTCTGGATCCAATGGGCAGACAGACAGACAGACAGACAGACAGACAGACAGACAGACAGACAGACAGACAGACAGACAGACGCTGGCAGTTTGGGACACTGTAGCCCCACATCTGACCCAGCAATCCCATTCCTGACGAATTCATAAACTGGTCTGGCTCTCCCTGGTGGAAGCCACATTAACTTCCCCTCCAGAGTGAGCTGTGTACGTGCGAGTTACTCATGGCCTTGACCCAGTGGAAGCATAGATCATGGCTGCTGGCTGTGACATATGCAAACACGACCCCTCCCTTCCTTTCTGCTTGCTGGAAACCAAGTCACCTGGCTGTGTCATATTGAGGAAAAGTAGAGAAGAGGAACAAATGCTTCGGACAGTTGCACCAAAAAGTTTGAATCTGAGGTGTAAACAAACTGAGGGTTGAGGTTTAGATAAAACGCACACAGTGTGAATTACAAAACACATTTGGTCCATTTCCTGGTGAAAAGTGGATGACGAGCACAGACAGTTTCAAAATACAAGGAAGAATTATTGTATATGCAACAGATTTGCACTTGGAGTTGTAAGTGTCAAATATTGCATTGTTTTAAAAATGCTATTTTTACAGTAAAGCTGAATTCCTTTATATGGATGAACAAACATCTCCAGTCGTTATCAAATGTGTAAAAATGGTTACAAGCTTAATACGTCGGGTGTTTTTGGGTTTGTTTGGAGTTTTTTTTATAAAATGTATACAATGGACACCTCTTGGCAATATTTGCCTGCAACACTCACACTCGGTCCATGGGGTGAGGGTCGAGACAGTGAAGTCGGAATTTATTTGTGTTGCACCAATTCACAACAGTTCACCTCATGAGATTTACTGAACTAACTTATTAAAAGGCAGATTGTGTTTGACTCATACCTATTCACTGTTGAACTATTTCTGTTCAATGAAAGCATGTGCTCTGTATACAATATATCTGAAAAACACTGGAAACAACTCAGAAAGCTTAGCTGTGATAAAGCAGTGATACTTCATAATCACTTTGAAAAAAATGTGTGTGCAACAGGAACTGCAGATTAGGCATAATTTGCCCACGAGCCAGTTTTTTTAAATGTTTAATCTAACACAGTATCAAGATCAATCTGTTAGTGTTTCTTTATCAGTCGACAACAGATCGTGCCGATTGCTCTAAGTCGGTCCACTTGAGACAGGCTGTCATTTCTAGTTTCCCTTTCATGCAGCCTGGTGATGAAGGACTTCTTTGCATGCTTGTTTGTACGCATTAAGGAGTGTGCTTTCAAGCTGCCCACGGGGTATTTGTAATACGCTAACCAGATCGTGGTGAGAAATTCCCAAGGCCCATTGAGGGTGGCTGTAAGGCGAGAGGACCATGTTGGAAAGGGGGTGGAAAGGGGGCACGAACCAGGCCTCTTTCACATGATGACATAGTGAAACAGATCTGGCCAGGTCTCCACATCACTGATCACATCTCTGTGTCTATGTAATGTCCCCGTCTAGTCGCTAAACTAATCCATTTATGGACTTTGGGAATTAGAAGTATGTTTGATGGATAAGCACTTGGCATGACTGTGAGGATATTTATCAACATCTGTAGCACTGATGGACTCGTGAAGTAACATCCCCACAGAATTAAACAGCCCCAAGGAGGCCAATCCTCTGGATGTAAACACAGCCCAGGATTCTCCAAGTCCAAGTTTACAGTACATGCCACCCATCATTTGGCCAACCTGCTTGTTTGCCCTGAGTTCTGTACAGCTGCTAAACAAACACAGACTGGCTTATGCCACACATTACCATTTCCATGAATTTGTCAGTGCTAATCAGCTTCAGATCAGACCATGAATGTGGGCGGCCTGCAGAGACTTTTGAGGTTGATTGCTGATGATGCGGTGGAGAAGAGGGGCCCAGGTAACAACCACCCGCACCCAACCTTGTATATTTCAAGGTCACTGAAGGAGGAGACATTACAACAGTTCAGCAGCTTCAACATGGACCATAAAGTCTTGTAACTCCATGAGAGATGAGCAGAGGGGGAAGCCTGTGGCAAGGGACATTTCCATGAAGAGCTTTGGTTTCATGAGTCAAGAGGTTAAGAAAGTCTGTGAATCAAACCATGAAGGATCCTGTGCACGTCTGACCTGCATCACTTACCCAGTGATTTATAATCAGAGTGCCTTTGTGCACTGGCGTAAAAATAGAAACGGTTATTTTACAGAGTACATGGCTTTCACTCCCAGGGGAGGATAATCAGGGTGCTCATTAGACCCTATGACAGCATGTTACAGCGGGTCCAACCAGGTGTTCCTTCCTCCGCCATCCCTCTGGTCAAACTGTAGACTGGATACTTCAGCAGAGAGCTTTAGCTTGACCCAGACATTTGTCTTCCTACTCAAAGCCCGATACGTACGGGAGCCATGGGAGATAAACTGCCACTGGCAATATTTCATTGCCTCTTCAGATTAACATGATGGAGCCTCTGACAGCACACCTACTGATGAATTTAAGAGTAGGCCGTTCCTGCCACCTCTATCCTTAACTCTACTTGTACGCCCTTACCCCTTCATTTTTCTGAAGAACAGTATTTCTCATAAGTGCATTACAAAAAACAGTTCACTTCATTTATTTCTTTATTTGTAAAACATGGACCTCTGGCAGCTTGTATTTCTGAGTGTAAAATACTGCCTTTGTGGTATTAACTTCTGCGCTGATGTGGGTGGCAGATGAGACATTTGTCAAATATTGTCATAAATGTAATTTCAAACATGTTTTTTTCTTGTCTATAGGACCTGTCAAAGCTGGCAGGTGAAACCCCTAACTACAGATAAACTTCATGCTTTGTTCACGTTTATGGTGAAGCCATTAACTTCAATTTGCATGCAGATGAGTTTTCCATCAAAGACCATAAAAAACACATTTTCTCATGGTAGCCACTAAACTTTTACTCTTGTCATTTTATTTGACCGTGCTCTTCAGTATGAGAACCTTACGCAGTCACACATCGATCCAATTAACTCCATTTTTGTTTACAGCTGCGTAAGCTGCACATAATGTCAGGATGTTTACATCACCAACTTCTTTCCTGTTTGCAGAGAGAACTGCTGCTGCCAACTATCCGAAGGGGTTGGTATAAAAAAAACCCAAAAACATTCATATGCACATTCATCTTCACTATATATAGTGTATAAAGTCAAATAAAACTGATTCAGAATTTTGACTTCTCTACACCTCAAACTGTTTCACATTTGCACCACAAAAAAAATGATAAAAAACAACAGACAATTGGAAAAATTAATTCATTAATTATGAATAATAACAAGAAAGCAAAGATTTTAAACTAATTTAAAAGTGAACAATTTCTAAGTCCTATCTTTTTTTTTAACTTATATTACAATTATAATACTGAAAGCACCAGACCTTTGAGGATTATTAATAAAAATGATTTCATATGACAACCAAAAGAATTAGAATGAATGAGTGAATGTTCTTTTACTTGGACCAAAATGTGACTGAAAAAGCAGTGAATTTGTTTTCCTCTGGCAGCTGATGCAGGAATACCGTGTGCCAATTACCAAAAAAGATTCATTCAAAATGCTGAAGTTGCAAACTAATTGTAAATGCAAGTCGCTGTCGAGATTACCAGTGATATCTACTTGTCAAGTATAACATCCTCCCCATGTATTTGTTTTTTTACTGGATTTGACAATATCTTTCTACCTCAGTGGCAGATTGGAAATGGTTGCTACAGCGCGGGCATCTATAATCTCCTCCATGTGGTTTATCTCGGGCATATAATGAAAGTCAGCCTCCACGTGTCTAATAAATAATTTCAACAGAAATGTTGACCGAGGCCGATGCAAAACAGCTTCAGATGGAGGTGGTGACTGACTGCAGAGATGTTGGACAAGGCAGAGGGAATAAGAAGATTATTTATCATTGTGAAAAAAACAATGTGTATGATACATTTTTTATATGTATACTAGCTATGCACTGGCCAATGGGGGAAATTTTGAATGATGCAATCGCAGCACCACTTCAACAATCATGCTGGAAAGTGAATTATGTAGTCAAATTTCATTCCTCACTGAAACCTTTCAAGTGCCTCAGAAGACAAACAGAGCAAGACTGACTGGCCAGTTCAATTTCATACAGCACACAACTCCTCCCAGCAGTTTTCTGTCCTTGAACACATGCCACAGTAATCACAATCCAGTCGGTATGCCAATAAGATTCATAAACACAAAGTAAAGGAAACATCCTCTCATGTGTTTACAACGTGAGGAGTTCTGCTGTTTTTATCATATGGTGTAAACAATCATACGTGACTCGACATCCCTTCCTGAGAGAGTCCCCATTTCGTAGGAGGGAATCCGACAAGACCTATTCTGGAACCAGTTTGGCAACGTAAGAGAATATTAAGAGAAATTATTAAGACTGTCAGGTCATCAAATATTGATTCCTTTCTTTCATTCCAAATACACAAACACAAGAAGAAATAGGAATAGAATAGAAATAGAAAAATAAAGTCTATAGGTTGGAGGTAGCAGGTCCTTGCACACAACAAACCTGTTTGGTATCCAAACCTTGGTGAACGTTAAGCTGTCAGACAGGACATGGTGAAAAAAATGATAATAGTTGCTAAACTGCCCCTGACAGACGGAAACATGTAGTAACAATTGTAAAACCAATGCCACTTTTTGCGAGTTTGTTTATGGCATGTTTACTTTAAAAATGAAGATGATTATGATTTAAATACTAAAGGATGTGTTCAGAGAGGTCCATCCTTTGTGGACCCTCACTGTCAACCATTACAATGGGACTTTCACATTTGAAAAATCACCACTGATGAGATAAACCAAAACTGACACACGACACAAATCCTTCAGCAGCTAGAAGGTCTTCAGGTGAGCGCACAGTGACTTGCAACCGATAAAAAAACGGAGCTACAGTATGTGGGCAAGATATCTACAGCAGTATTATCTTCATGAAGTCTGGACATAATTTTGCTCTGCAAGTCACAAATAGCAACTGTGGTCTTCATGGATTTGCGAGACAGAAAGCCTTTCACTTTCATACACTTTTCCACACCTTTAGAGGATAAGATTAGCTACACACACAGACTCGAGTGTTTGACTACGTTATTGACATTGGCTGTGGCCTTATCAGTTAGATTTGTAAGACGTAAAGCAAACCTATTCCTTACGTATCCATGGGAACTGTCTGAGTCTATACATTCAAACACTTCCTAAATAGGTGAAACGTCATAATTTATGTACATCCAGTCTGTTTCCAATGCCAGCCAGCATGTAATAAAGCAGTTTTTAATATTGAAAACCAAAAAGTTCTTGCACTTCATTTAACATCCTTTTACCCTGAGCAGCCTCTCCTTCTATCACTACCCCCCCCCACCCCCTTCTGTGGTAATGTAATACAGGTGTGGAGTATTCACAGAGCCCAAGTCAAACGTGTCCCTTATTCAAACCAGATTCTTCCGTCCCATTCCGTCCCATTACTTGTTGTTTCACTTTGCACCGAGTATCATATTGCCGCCAAACTCAGTCAATGGATTTACATAATTACGGGAAAGGCGGTCTGAGATGAATGGGAAATTCAGTTAGGGCGACCACCGGTGACAAGAGACCAATGTAGTCCCCTTTGACCTCAATCACTGCAGGCGGGGTCGGAGGTGGGCACTGCCATAGCTACAGTCTTAATGAGATCCCTTCATGTGGGGATTGCTTGGTCTGTTTGAAGGCCGGTCAATACATGAGGCCAGTGACTCCGGCGCTCGACAGTGACACCTATCGGAACAGCCTCCATCTTTCACAGCGGCTCCGACCCTCAGGGCCAATGACCCTCGCCACTGTTACACTGGAGCCGAGCTACTGCAGTCAAGTAACCCAACACGCACACGGGGTGATCCTGTGACTGTGTGAAGTCACAACACTGAGGTCACCTTCCTGTTAGCAGTATTGGCATCCTGGACTGCCATTAATCCTCCCTGTCAGTTTTCACAAAGACTACTGGTGTTGGGAAGAGGCAATGGGAAGAGAATATGCAAAGTGAGCGCTGTGGCTTCAGATTTAATTCAGATCGTTAAGAGCAAATTGTGCAAAACAACAAATACTAGTCTAAGTAATAGTCTAAGAAAAAGGTACCTCACAAAATATATGATGAATGACTGAGAAAGGGTCTAAGGCATTCTTCTTAGGATGGAAATATATATGAACTAAAATTCCTTTTAAATAAAGGAGACAAATGCAATCATTAAAACATAATTTCACTTTCGGCCAGGGTCTGATTTTAGTACATGCTGTAGAGGCGTTGAGGGATTTTACAAGGGAACTCTTTCATAAATGTGTTTTCTGTTTCCACAAGACCTCTGTGAAAATACCAGGCCAGAGAGGAGGATGAATAATATAGTTTGTGGGCAGGTGCCTATTCTGGCATCATGCTGCCCACAATTTCTTTCTAACCCCCTACAACCCCCCTTGTGAATAGGCACATTATTCTTGTTTCCTCTTCAATTTGTGGATGAGTGATATTTTCAGTGTAATATTACCAGGATGGAGGTCACAGGGAAAGCTCGGGCTGGCAAATTTGTCCTTGTCCGATTGAGTTACTAACATTTCCTACTGAAGATTGTTCAGAACATGTGTTTATCCAAATGTCTTGATTCAACTCCATGAGTCGAATTTGTAAGTGAGCCATTACATGAAACAGAGACTGAATAACAGTTTGGTTCCTTCTCACATCGTAATATTAGCAAATATTTACATCTTACAGCAGTAAAAGCTTGACACACTTTCCTTCACAGGAACTACTGGGCTAGCTAGAACCGATGATAGCAAAATGACAACCTATAGTGCAACATGCCCTATACAAACAGTAACCAGAGAGCCCCTGATTAGAGCTTAGACTTCCAATATTTCCCAAAGTTCAAAGGGATTTTCAGCCAAATCCTGCTGTTATTCTACCAGGATAAAATATGCAGCATTATACTGCTCCGTGGAGGAATTTGTTTTAGTGAGGATAAAAGTATAACTCAGAAGACAAGAGGTCTTTCATATCCCCATGGAGAAGGATTCATGGTATAGCCGGCAATGGAAATACACGTTTTGTCGAATTCAGCAAATAGCGCCTCTGTCCTGTACGAGCTGTCCTTTCTGTCTATGCATTCGAAAATCAATCTGGAGAAATAATAAAAAGTAAACAACATTTTATCTATTCAAATATTTGACTTGCTACGGGAGGCCGCACCTTCTCTCCCCTGTAATTACATGTTATGCATATCTGTGTATAATGTTTCTCTCCAACACCATGATGGTTGGACACACTCGTGCAGCAGCTTGGTGCACTAAGAGATGTTCTTCATTACTATTTGTGTTGATTCTTACTATGCCTTCTTCTTGACTCTAAAGTTAATACTTAGGTTGCAGCCACCATAAGAACATGAAATAAGTGAAATGACGAATACGAGCAGTGCGCTCCAAACTCACGTGGATAAAGAGGCAACACTTCTTCACAGCTGAAACTTTCACGTCATATAACTGAAAGCGGGTAAGGTGCAAGAGTCAGCGACCTGATCTGCTGTTGCTACAGGTGCGACTGATCAAATGATCATCAGTGTTAATATTTTAAAAGAAGTATAAGAAGAAGAACTAATAGCAGCTGACAGAAAAGAGGAACCAGTGAAAATGGTGGTCACAGCGGGGTCCGATCACTGGTAAACCAGATGTATTCGTATTACTGGCGCGTACTCTTATGTTTGTCACATGTGACGCTCAATGTTTCCATAACGGCAGATTCATGTGTGAAAGCACACACTGGGGAGGCATTATTATACCATGACAAATTCTCTTTGTGCAATTTTAGCATATGGTTATGAACACAGCATCTAAGCTGTGAGATGATAGGTCAAACAAGCCTGAGCTGTAACAGGTTACAGTCAGATTTCCTTTCCGAGAGCCCCCAGAACGGTTTTGGTTTGTGTGTGAGATGCAACTAGTACCTCTGTAAAACGGAACCACTCAGACTCTTGTAGTGACGAGTTTGGCGAATGGTTTGTTATAAATGAACCGAGCTGTATAATGGTACAATCAAAAAAAGAAAAGGAAAATATATTTCTCCTGTGTTTTTGTTATTTTGTTTGTTATGGGTATTTTCATGACTCCAAGTCACAAATTAGGTATAGGCTGTATCCGGTTTACTTTGGATAGCCTGGAGCAGTCATTTTGATCATCTGGCTTTGTTCAGCTGTGACTGTGTGTTGAGGATTTGTGTGTGTGTGGTTGTAATTTTAACATCCATCCTCAAACAGAAACTGAGGAACTGATTACAATACAGGACTGTTCTTCTGCAACGTATCAGCCTACTAAGTCTGCTGTAAATAATATTTGAAAGTCCATGAGGAGTTCTGGCTGCATTATTTGTTTTAAATCATACAAAGAGGTGTAATCTGTAAGGAGACTGGCAGCAACAAGCTCATAAAATCCTGAGCCTGTGCAGCTCACTGTTCTTTATTTGATTTGTTTGCCTATGAAACAATTATTAGAATCGTTTGCTCTGTTGTTCTTCCAGCAGCTGTGAGCCTCCATCTGCTCCAGCTGGACAAAAACATACAGAACCGTATGTATACAGCATTCTAATTTAATAAACATGATGCGCTGCACACCCTTCACTTGAAGTATGCAGCACAAAATCTGTTCATGTGATGAATCCGTAACTATCCCCAAAAAACCTCTGTCGGCAAACAGCCAGAACATTGTTTCTTTTCTCTTCACAGGGGAATGAAAACTCAGAGGTTTTTGTAATAAATATAAGATATGAGGCTTGTGTCTGCATGTAAGACCTTCAATCATCATAGAATAAAAACAACGTTCCAATTTATTGCTGGGCACTGATATCACCTCCACCCCTTACAGAGGCCGGGTGAGGGTCAGCACACAGGTTATTCTGAAACAGACGCTGTAGGGATTCTGTAATATTTGGGCCAAGGTGTCCAGCTTCTTGAGCCAACACATGGACCTTTGCCTCAGCGACTATGTACACCACCTCCAACACTCGCGACTGAGATTGTGTATTAACTGACATCTCAAAATGTCATAAAAAAAAAATCATACTGTATGTATGAAATATTTCAAATCATGAGATAAATTCAGTGAGAATGACTTTGACTTCCATTTCCTGACAAGCAGAAGCAGTATGTGATGTGAATGCACAGAAGGCAACATGAAAAATTAGACCTACTTCCCCAGGTACTTTATGTAAATTAGATCTAGGGCAGAAATATGAATAAGACACAAAATAGCTAGTGTGTGTGTGTGTGTGTGTGTGTGTGTGTGTGTGTGTGTGTGTGTGTGTGTGTGTGTGTGTGTGAGAGAGAGAGAGAGAGTTTTTTTCTGGCACTTTTTGTGGCCAAGTATGTAGATTGTTCCATTAATTCACTGTGAGGGGAGAAAGTGTGAGGTTGAACATGTGGTTTATGACTCTCTAATGAGCTGAAGGGGAGCCGCTGCAGAAATAAAATGAGGGTAGAAGAGAAATCTCAGTGATGCTCTCTGAAGACAGCAAACCAGGTTGACCTTCCATTTCATGTTTGCTGACTCAGAAAAAGGAAGACAAAAATGCACAAATGAAATCTGACAAAATGAAGTCAAGTCATGCATAAGTTGATAGGCTGATCATGAGTCATGGGAATTATTCACCACACAATGTTGAATCTAGTGGTCAGAACTCTGCAGAGTCAGATGGAGAAAGCACAACTACCCCCCGACGAGGACGGTGGAGAGTAGCTCCCCTTTCTGTTCGAAAGCTTGTGAGGTTTAAGCTGCAAACGTGCTGTCAGTCTAATTCCAACATGTGCATTAGTTATATATTTGGTTGATGTATACTTAACTTCGGAATGGTGAGACAGCCTAATTGCTGTGAAAAGCCCAAGCCAACAACTTGGTGGGGACATGTTTCCATGGTGACATCCACATCAGTGGCAATATTTTGGTCTCTAAAACTTAGAAATAGCTGCTTGGTGTCATAATGGGTGAGGAACAACCCAAGAGCAGCGTTAAATGCTTTGACCAAGTGTTTACTAGTGACTGCTG
>JBBMJM010115053.1:0-17905 GCA_037832705.1 Centriscus cristatus
TCTTGGCCACAGATGCTTTGCATGCTGCTGCCTGATGAGCTTCGCTGGAGCTGGAGTGGTTCATCTGCTCTGTTGGGGTTTAACTTCTGCTTTTCCACAATATAGTTCCGGCTCCGCTCCACTCGGTTTTGGTACCAGGGACGTTGTTTTCCCAGGACAATTCAGTCCCTCCTTGACATTAGTAGGGTCGTCATAACAACGGCTCTGACATCATCTTATATGTGACACAAACACTTAAACCACGGAGGACATCGGGGTGATTGCGGTGTCCTAAATGCGGCAAAAAAATAAAATAGTCCAAAGAATATTTGGCTAATTTATAATCAAAATGGTCGAATGTTTAGTTTGACTTAAAATAGGTCACATCAGCTGAAAGGGGATGTTTATTTTTAGACAATTTTCACTTGTTTCAAGGATATTTCCATATAAAAAAAGGAAAATATCTAAATAAAAAATCTGCTTTTTCTTTTCTTGCAAGCAAAAAAATATTGCTCCACTGTCAGATTTTTCTGTTTATGGTTAGCAGTGTCCGCAGCAGGCTGGAGTAGCAGACTGCAGGAGCTGTCAGAAGAACAGAAAGTGTCAGATTAACGCACCAGGCTGCGACACGCCAGCGTCCCGTTGACTTGTGACAGCTGCAGCATCGTGATGGGACAGATCTGGGGGCTTTAAGATGACCTTTTCTTGACCCCTTCATGAGGAACATCTGTGCAGTGATTGTGGGCGTTAATCTGCGTCTTGATATTCTGGAACAGATGGATTATCTCGTCAGACAGTGTCAAAATCAGATTCAAATGTATCGTGTTTTTAACATATATTTCAGCTTTGAATATGCTGGAGAGAGAGGATGTGTGAGTTCCCTGATGCTGATCCCAACACCGTTTTGACTTGTGTCGATATTTGCCACCAGGTTCTGGTCGACCTGAGAGCTGACAACCAGCGTCTGAAAGATGAAAATGGAGCACTGATCCGTGTCATCAGCAAACTCTCCAAATAGACGACGAGGGAAGGAGAGACACAAAGCAGGGAGCCCACCCCCCACCCCCCTTCCATCTCCTGCTCCTCCTCTCCCCCTTTCACGCATTCCTCCCAGTGCCAAAGAGCGAGCGAGGGGGAGAGAAGCAGCAGAATGTCCCACATACATGAACACAGCTTGACTTGGGTCGTGACGCCTGGAGTGGCTTTCGTGTGCCTTCTTTTAATCCCCGTTGGTGACAGGAAGACCCTTTGGCTCCAAGGCCCGGTCAGAGGCTCGGTCAGAGGCTCGACCACAGCCCGAGGACACGGCTGGTGAAACATGGAAAACACATTGACTACGACTGTGCATCAGGGGAACAGTAACACACACACACACACACACACACATTCCTATGTGTGCATCACGTACTTCCTCGATGCACATAAAAACGCACAAGGCCTGTTGGTCTTCCAGCTCCCACTTCGTATTTAACGTTTGAACACTTCACGTCACTCGTTCGTCACTCGTGTTGCCTCCCGCTCACCGCCCAGGTCCCGATCAAATGTCGTCAAGCAGGAAAGGTGTTCTAGAAGGTTTCAGGTTCTGCGACGTCCTGATGAGGAGGGGGCGCTCATGAGGCTCTGTTGGGTTGTTTTTATTCCACATGCAAGTGTTTGTGAAGCCACCTACCTCTCCACCTATGCACTTCCCCAAATACATTTTTTTTTTTAATCTTTGTGAACACAGACTCACTCCTTGCTCTTAAAAAAATGGCTGTGGAACCGGGTCGCAGCACTTTACTCTCAGCATAGCGATAAAAGACCTCGGAGACTTCGCCCGTCCTCCAGACAGACAACCTGAGTCCAGAGCAGCACCGTCTCACCGCCGGAGCGGGAGATGTTCGCCAAAGCTGAAGGTCAACGCGCAGTTCTGTCAAAGCCTGTGATGCTATGAATGGTTTTATCAATGATAAAGACATTTTCATGTGAATTCCTCTCTAGCAAGGGAGCATGGGTATGTATATTACATGTGTATAAGTATCTAATGCCCTTTTGAAGTCAAATTCCATGTAGCCTTTCTTCACATGTTGGTTTTCTAATATATTAAAAGAATGTCGGCACCCTAAATAAAAACGTGTGTTTGTAGCCGTTGCAGCTGTTTATTGTCATTCGGTGAGATGGGATCAAATATTGAAAAAGGTCGTCCGACTTTGGTCGAGACTTTGTGTGTCTCCGTCATGTTCGCTCTTCCTCGGCCCTCGGTTTGATGCCGCTGCGGCTTGGGAGCTTCAGCAGGTTGTCTTGTGATCTGAAGGGTCGGCCCTGACTCCTCCGGAGTCCCCAGACTCGCAAAAAAAACTCCTGGTGTCTTTTCCATCAGAGTCAAGAGTGGAATAGCAGCTTGTCAACCTGGTGTTTGGCGCCCAAATGTCCAGAATGACATGGGAGAGAACACTCGCATTGCATCAGGCAACACAAAAAGGATTTAGACGGTGATTTACATCCCGAGTCACAATGCACATGTTGATGGAGATGCAGATCTGCTGTCTGAAGCTTCAGCTGTTGGTGGGCGAGCGTACTTGACACCAGTCATCCATCTGTCTCTGGAGAACAGGGAGATGGACCACTGTCCTGCAGGGTGCACGTACTGACAACAAGCCCAGTGCCTAATAAGGAAGGGCGGGCTGCCTCGGCCTTCTCCCTGCAAATATCCCTCAGGTCTGAGAACGGCGGGCAGGCAGCTGGGGAGGAAGAGGGAAGCGGATAGATTGCAGCCTTATATGGATAAAGCACTGCTTTTCCCAGGGTTTGTGGCTCTGATCGCAGGCACCGTGCCAGCTGCTGCACAAACAGCTCCTCAGCGCCACCAAGAGGTGCAACTCCTGCACAGCTTCGGTTGAGACTGTCGATCGCACTTGAATGAACACACAATTAGACCTATCTACCTATATACTACGGGCCAGGAGGCCCAGACGCTACCACGGTGCCCCAAAGGCACCAGGTTGTGAGCTTATTTGAATGATTGTAATATACTGAATGAAGTGATGCCGTATTCAAGGTGACCCCCCCCCATGTGATTTTTTTTTTTTTTTTTCCATAAAGGAGTTGAATAAATTGCAGCAATTTGCAGAGGACATAATAGAAGCCTTTGTCTGATTGTGAGGTTCTGAGTGAAATGGGTTGTGGGAGTGTGTGTTTAATGGACCTGTGTGACCCCCACGTTTTGTGGCTTTGACTACAAAGAAATGGGCCAGCTGTGACTGAAACCCTCCAGTGATGATGGTAATTGAATTGCAGGGGAGACTAGGGAAGAATGTACCACTCTTTGAGGTTTTCATCAATTGATCAAAAGACATGTACACCGGATGTCCAACTTTTTAAATCCCACATCGAAACTCATGAAAGTACATGAAGACAAGGCTGCATTTAGAATTAGAAATAGAGTTTGGAAATAAAAGTAGAATAAATGCAGAATACAAAGAACAGTATTATCTGCACATGCTATTTGTATGTACACAAGCTCTCGCTTGTACCATAAGTTCATGGCTATTTGCACAAATCAGAACACATCAAATGGTTCCTGGAAGCTGTGAAATTGAGCTTGGTTGCCCTACCTGGTGTGAAGAAGGAAGGAGGCGATAGGAGACGGAGAACACGATCGGTTCCTGAAAGCTGAGTAGTTGCACTTCACAGCCATGTTGCTGCCATTACGGTAATGATTTCTTTTGGCAACAGAGTAAATGGGATTGGGAACTTTTAAGGAACCGATCGACATCTTCTTCGACTTCTTGTCAGCGGATGTTTTCCCCTTCTCCTAACTCCTACTTACTCCCACTTATCACTACTTATCTTGCTACCCACTAATTCCAATAAATGCAACCAACAACATGGCTGAAAAGTGAACTCAGACAGACACTGACTTTGCTGTATCTCCTGTATGTCCTGGAAATGTATCTCCTGTATTGTAAACAAGAATACTATCAAATGGAGTATGTGAAGGGTGATGTCATCACAAGCTTATTTCTCATTGAGGAATTTAAGGGGGGACCATTGCCCCTGTCTCCCCTAATGATGATAACCTTTGATCAGGTATCAACAAATTTGGTGAAAGATGGCATGTGATATTCAGATGAAGGAATTAAATGAATAAAAACAGACTTTACACTAACAAACATATAATACGTTTGTAGACCTTAAAGTTTAAAACAGGTTTCAGCGGTCCACTGAAGCAAAGGCTGGTGGGACAAAAGGTGGAGGATGACTTGAGGAGCAGCCAGTGAGCGGAGAACAGATGATTTAGTCTGGAAAGAGTGACGTGATAATTCCTAAATGACAAGATAAATTATAAACACTCAACCTACGGAGACCTGTAGTGCATGTTTCCGCTGAGCCTTGTAGTCTGGTGGGTGTATTTAAACCTACGTCAACAAGTCATGTCAACCCGCAGAAGAACTGTATCATAAATGAAAATCGAATGTTCTTGGCAAAGCTGCACATTTGATCCACTTGGTTTGTCACAGCTGCTTCACCGAGGGTGACTCTGTTCCCCACAAACTCCAGGCCGTGTTTTCGTTCAGGCCCTGAACCACCGCCAGGCTTTGTGCGCAGCGTGCAGACCCACCGCTTTGGACACTACTAAACTTGGACACCGTTCTATGAAGTTTGAAAATGTGGAGTAGACTTTTACATCCGGGGGAGTAAAAGGCAAAAAGTTGGGTTGAGAGAACAGCAGTGAGCAACCCTGCTTGGAAACTTCGACTATTCTCGCCATCACTTTGGTCTCTCCGGTACTTTTTTTTTGCAGTGTTGCTGCGGACACAGATGCTGCTTCCTGCTCACGTGAGAGTAAGATTCCAGCCGTGTGGGTGGTTTGATGAGGAGATGTCTGCAGGTCGTTAACTGAGGTGAATTCAACACTGCTTGAACGTTTATTGTATAAATACATCTGACAATGAATGAATGAGTGAATGTAATAATGAGTAAGAACAATTAGCTTAATTAGCTCATCCATTATGATCTCATGTACATCTGTGTACTGTAATCGACCTGTTTGTGCGTTTAGTTTTGCCTTTGTTGGTTCTCCTACACGCTATGAGAACCTTGTTCTTGTCATGTGACCAGTAGGTGTCAAAGTACACAACCTACAAATAGCCTCCACTGGCATGAGAGTGTGATTCTGTCATGAAATCTCTTAGTCGAATATCATCTCCATCTTCAATTTCAGCTTCTTACCCAGTCAGAATAAGTATTCAATATTCATCAACATATCTAATATTTCAGCTGAAGACATATTCTTTGTCCGGCCGGAGTGAGCACCAAAATTTGACGGACCACCTCCTGACCATGTCAGATCTTTACATCTTCTCTACTGACAAACTACCCAGCGACCGCTTCCTTCCTCCGCTGGCCAATGGCTTCCTGGGATGGCAGGTGTACAACAACATCATGCATATCGGGGGGGTGTATAACGGGGAGGGTGGACGATGCCATCGTGCAGATGTTCCCTGTCCTCTAGCCGTGAAGGTTGAGATAGAGGAACCCACCCAGAACTCCTACAGCCTGGACACGCACACAGGTAGTGTCAGCAGGTTGGGCTGGTCCTCCCTGTCCTCCGTGATTCGCCGCTGATTGTTTCCACCTTCTCAACCAGGTATCTTCACCCACACGCAGAGCTCAGCCAGTGTCACGGTGTCACAGTCTTTGTATGCACACAAGCACTGCCCCAACCTGATGGTGATGGAGATTCTGGTGGGGCGTCAGGTGACCTCTCAGGAACTGATCACAGTCAACCTCGTCAGCTCGTTCACCCCTCAAAGCAAAGACATTGATTTTCAGCCCGATCCCGATTATAAGGGAGGGAGGTCAGTTTGACGTGGACAAAATGGAATTATTTCGTCCATATATTGTACAGATGCGGGGCTCTGACAGGTTTCCTCTCTCTCTCAGACACATCCATGGTCAGACGGCCGTTGCTGAGTTCCCAGAAGTCCCTCGCTCGACAGTGCATCTTATCTGGACCCCCATCCCCTCCACGCTGAAGCTGCTCCCAGAGCAGAGCCAGTCTCGCTGGGGCTTCATCCTGGTTGTGGCGAATACACTGGACGGTGCTGAGGCAAATTTCGACGAGGGTCTGAACCTGATGGCGACCGGTGACCTGCGTCCCTCTCATGAGCGGGCCTGGAAGGAAATATGGCTCCTGAGCAAGGTGGAGGTAACGGGGTCAGAGAGCCTCGGCAAGGCCGTGATTGGCTGCTTGTTCTACCTCCTCAGTGCCTTCCCCTCCATACATGACACCTCCGGCTCTTTTTATGGAGTCAGTCCAGGTGGATTGTCTAACGGTGGCGATGATCAAGACTACTGGGGCCATGTTTTTTGGGACCAGGTCAGGTTAATGGCAGCTGGACCGTGACAAAGTTCTACATCCAGTGAGTGCTATGACTGTTCTTGTCTTTTTACAACAGGACATCTGGATGTATCCTGGTGTAGCACTTTTCTACCCCAAGCTCGCCCGAGCTGTGCTTGAGTACAGAGTGCAGACTACGGAGGGTGCGAAGGACAATGCCCAGAAACTTGGCTACAAGGTAGGATGATTGGTGTTGACAACAGTTCGCGTGAAGGTTAAAAAGAGCGATGAAAAGAGTTGTTCATTCGTCATTTGGTGAGACGATGTCTTTGTAGGGACTCAAGTTCCCATGGGAGAGCAGCGTGTCAGGGCGGGAGGTGTGTAGAGACGAGATTTATGGACAACAGGAGATTCACATCAACGGAGACGTCACTCTGGCGTTCCAGAACTATCTCTACCTCACTGAGGTTTGGGCCTTGGCTCTGTCGCCATCACATGTCTTGGCCTGACACTAACTGAGAAGGTCTTTGCTGCAGGACGTGTCCATGTTCACTGAGGGACGGGGCAGCCAGGTGATCTGGGGTGTGGCTGACTACTGGGTTTCCAGGGTAACCTGGAGCTCTGCAGAACAGAAGTACCACGTCTTGGGTGATTCTTACAAGACATTAATCAGACCTGTGTTGCTGAGGTCAGTTCAGTCATTTAACATGACTGAATACAACGATCCAGTGAATTAAATGCTGAAAATATATTCGTTCATTTGATTTGATTTTCACAGAGGCTACCAAGAATGTCATCAAAGTAGCCTCTGATGATGAGCTGAGATCAAAGACTTTGATGACACGCTGTGGCAATGTTTTACTTCCTATAAGAAATAACCTTCTGTACTATTTAGGTGTCATACCGCCTGATGAGTTTTACGCCAATGTCAGCAACTCAGTGTACACAAACACTGTGGCCAAATTCAGGTACGATTATGTCACTATGGAGTAAAAAGGGGTGAAGGTGAACACAGGTAACATCTAACCGAATGCCAACAACACCGTTTCTTATTATTCAGTCTGCAGTTCGCTGTCGAATTAGCCGAACTCCTCCAACATCCTGCACCAAAGGAATGGCAAGAGGTGGCTGAACGCATGAAAATACCTTTTGATCAAGAATCCCAGTACCATCCGGAGTATGATGGATATATCAAAGGTTATCTTATGTCTTTCTGACACACTTTAGCGGAAAAGAATGTGTCCATTGCATGATATCACAATGGGTTTTGCCCCTCTGGTAGGTTATCCAGTAAAACAGGCAGACGCGGTGATGCTGAGTTATCCTCTAGGGCTGCAAATGTCCCCTGAAATCAGGAGAAACGACCTTGAAATCTATGAGCCAGTGACAGACGTTCATGGTCCAGCCATGACGTGGGTAAGAGACGGTGTGCAGTATACTCGGCACGGAGTCGATGTTGTCGTTACCGCTGCTTTCTCTGCTCTCAGAGCATGTTTGCGATCGGCTGGCTGGAGCTGGGGGAGGCCGAGAAGGCTCAGAAGTTACTTGAAAGGTGCTTCAGAAACATCCAAGGACCATTTCAGGTATATTTTCTGACTGATGTAACTTCCCCCCTGTCTCCAACATGAATACTCGGGTAAGAATAACTACCTTTACCTGCAGGTGTGGAGTGAATCATCAGACGGCTCTGGTGCAGTCAACTTCCTCTCGGGTATGGGAGGATTCCTGCAGACTGTGCTGTTTGGATATACAGGCTTCAGGTCAGTTGACGTCAGTCACACCAACTCACTTGATGACCACAAAGGGATAGAGTGTTTTTGCTCTTATTTGTAGGATTCAGAAAGAATGTCTGGCCTTTTCGCCCATTCTTCCCAAGGATATTTCTGAGCTTTGCATTCGTGGAGTAAATTACCTGGGCAGTCAGATGGACTGGCTGCTGAGAAAGGAGGAAGTTTGTGTCATACTGAGGGAACAGCCAGGAGGAGCTGGGAATGTTAAGCGCCGTGATCTACAGGTTGTCCTGAAGGCATCAGGGACAAAAATCCCTCTCACACCAGGTAACACACAGTGCTCATTTATTCAGTATTGCATTATATGTCCTTATAAACTAGACTCTGATTTCTTAACATTATATGGTTATAGGTATTTGTAATATATCTGTATTTTTAGGGACGCCTGTGACATTTCCTCGAGAGCCTGGATTTGTGTGTAAAATGACACAAGCATCTTTCTGCTGGCCTCTTTGAAAAAAACATCTTCATCCTTCTTCATTCTACTGAGGACAATCCCCACGAGGCTACTGAAAGTAATTCAATGTCACAGCACTAAAGCAGCACCGTGTATGCATTTACAATTACTCAAAGACTGTCTATTGATTAAAAAAATAAATCGAATTATATGTTTGTTGTCTTTGTTATGGCTGGTCGCGTCTTTGTGGTGTTAAATGGAATTACTTCATAAAATGAAGCCCTTAACGCAGGAGCACTTCACACGGAGATGCGTGTGCTATGAATTGAGTGGGCGGAGCAAAAGTCCTCCAGTATGGATTTGTTGATTTAAATCTGAGCAGTCGCGTAACTCCGCCCTACCCTTCTGTTGGGGTTCGCACGATTTGGATTAGCATGTCGACTATGTCCGCACCCCGCACAGTTTGAAAACCTTTGCTCCTTAGGAGCGACACGCCCCTCCGGGAGAGCGCCATACACAATTCGAGCACCACAGCGTTTTACTGACGTCACTGCGATTCGACTCGGTGGTTGGTCGGCGCGGTTTTGAACAAGTTAAACTGTTTCAGCGGGTCATTGCTGGAAAAGACCGAGGATTCATCGTCCGGTTATTGACGAATTTCGTACACGAGAGTTGCAAGTCGTCGGTTTTAACATATTTATTTTCCACGCAGTCATGCGATAGTTTTAACTGCACGTTGACAAAACATCGACACCTTGGATTCTGTTTTACGCGACTCACACCACGCAGGTAAAGCAATATGTCAAAGCTAAAATTAGCATTCTCTGCGTTAGCTGGGAAGAAGGACGTTGCCATCGTGTTACTATGTCAGACAATGTGACAACGGGGCACGTCAAATTCCAAGTGTGACTTTTTGTTTGTTTCCTGTTCGTCGATGGAGCTGGTGTATGTTGTAGAAGCTAACCTGTTGGCCTAGCTTGTGAGACATTAGCCACGTCGGCTCATTTTAAACACGCACAGGTGTGTGTGTGTGTGTGTGTGTGTAAAACTCATGAACTTTTGTTACACGTCGAGATTTTGATCGCCACTATGACGTAAACATAGACAACTCGAATACTACCATTTGAGAATGACAAAAGTAAGCGTTCACTTACGTCGTGAACCGGAAGTCATGTCAACGGTAGTTATTCTGTAGTTAACCGTTGGTATAGCAATAGCAACAGCACTCGTGTGCTGTTTACTCTTGATTGTTTACCTCTAGTTATCTGAAAGGATATATTTTCTCTTTTCAACTTGGTGAGCATTGTAAGATGATCTCATCTGACAGTTAAGAGTTTGAGTTTCATCACTCCTGCAAAATGGTAAACATGAAACCAAACAAAGAAAGTCAGATTTTTTTTTACTCCAGTGTTTCTACAAATTAGGAAAATCTTTATATATGTAATCAACATTTCCATCACAGTATTCAGCATTTTTAGTTTTCCACTTGAATAGAGCTACTGTACACTCCTGTTCTATTTCATGTCTGTCTGAGCATGTCCTGACTTATCTCTCCTTAGGCAGCCGCCATGAATTCTGTACTGTCATCTGTAGGATCCCTCATGCAAATGTTCAATGGCAAAGTCCAGGACTTCATCAGTGATGTTGATAATGTCCATATGGTTTGGCTTGAGGAGATCCAACAGGAAGCCAACCGTATGTTCTCAAGGTGGGCCAGAAGTAATGAATGAGTCATGTGAATACATGAAACGTGTCATAGGTTTCTGTCTGTATAACTAGTTTTATCATTGAGGCTGTCTTTATTCTCAATCAGAGATTTTAATGCTGAGCCAGAACTGATGCCCAAAACCCCATCGCAAAAGAAGAATAGTCGAAGGAAACGTGTCTCGTTGGGTCGCCAGGAAGAGACCAAGAGAAGGTAATTTTCAGTTCCGGTTTTATGTGGCCATGTTTTTTAAAATCTGAGCTGATGTAAACTGCTACAGTACAGTAACACTAATAAGCATGTATTCTTCCCATCAGGTTCTCAAGGGGAAAGCGCAGTAATCTGCGTGGCTCCTCTGTTCCATCCTTGAACTGCGTTGTTGAAGAAGCCACTCCAGAAGTTTCCACCCCGGAAACCAGCACCACCACACGGCCGAAACGCCTCACACGCAAAAATAAACAAACCAAACTTGAGGTGGCACAAGATGTGAGCCAGTCTCCTGCCAGAGGCTCGGAACCCCAAGAGCCGTCTAACAAGACGCCTGTGCAAGTAGAGAATGATGAGGTGGATGATACAGACAGCACTGCCCCGTCTTTGCCCAAACTACAGTTATCAGAGGCAATTGTCAGGATCCCTGCTGCGGAACGCTTGTCTGCTGAGCTCGCTAAAAACCCAGAGCCGTCTCCTGGCCGTGCAGCTGCGAAAATCGCAATTGCTGGTAAAGCTCAGAACTCCCGTCGGAGCTCGGTGCTGGGCTCCCGCAAGCTGCGTCACTCGCAGGCTGGTCTGCGCCGCGCCTCACGCCGCTCCATCCTGAAGAAGAAGGCGGCTCGAATGGGCAACTCCACATGTAGCAGCAACGTTGACGGTGAAGAAATGGATCGTGAGAAAATTATTCTTACCTCAACTGTGACCTTATGCATCGTATAACGTTCTGCTTTTTTTTTTCTGATTGTAGAGGACGACTCCTTTGAGTCCTTGCCAGAAATGGACGGAGAGGCGTGAGTAAAGACTAGTATTTGAAGTTTGTTGGAATAACAACTTTTTTTTTTAATATAAAATATAAAAAGTTAATGTTATCATAAGCTGGTAAAGAAATGAAGGATATTATTCAGAGTTCATGCTATGTTTTTTTTTTTTTTTTACTCCACTATAGACCATCAGACCCTGCAGAGACTGAAATTGCACCGGTAGTGGAGGAATTGAAAAGTTCTCTTGAGGTATGAGTCTGTCTCAATCCACAAAACCTGTGATCAAGTGGATATGTAAATGTGTTTTCCATACATTTGAAACAAATGAATACTCCCGTTATCCAGGAGGCAGATCTGTCACTGGGACGCATCACTCGTTCTGTGGCTGCAAACTCACTGAAGCTGGCGTTGCCCTCGTGTCTTACCCCTGAGAAGAGAGTGAACATTGCTGACAAGAGCGCAGGTATGGAAAAGCTTCTCGATGATGAGTCGTAACACTTTTGTTTCAGACTTCAACTCGCTTGTGTTACATCTGGTTTCGCTTTTATGTTGCAGCGGCTGAGAAGAAACAGTCCAGTCGGAGGTGAGTGCTGAGCGTTTGTGTGGTGATGCGGAATTCCCGGGGCTGTTATTTGCTCCTTACACCTGTCTGACAACTGCTTTTTTTTTGTTTGTTTTGAAAACAGCTTTGGTGTTCCTTCTGTGTCTGCAGGTCCAGTCAGAGTACCAAACGCAAAGCCCCAGATACTGTGGAAGAAAGCCCCACAAAGAGGCTCAGTCCTCCAAAGAAAAGTCAAAGTGTAAGATGCACACATGTTTGTGTTGTGGTGAAGACTTGGCTCTACTTTTAAAATATTTCCAGAACAAACCTCCCACTGAGAACGCCTTGTTTTATCCCCGAACAGGCACTTAGACCCAACATGAGATCTTTTCTCCACACGGTGCAGAGGAATCAGATGCTAATGATGACGCCAAATTCCCTGGGTCGCACTGGTGTGATCAAGTCTTTCATTAAACACGCCACCCCGCTGAAGATCGATCCGAAGGTGTGTTGGATGATGTTTTTAAAGCAAAGCTAGCCGGTCGCTGACGCACATGCAGCTTCAGAAAGTCTTGTGCTGTGGTTGTCACCTTCAAAAATATTGTCGTATTCACACCCGTAGAGGTCACCACCGTCCATTTTATCGTTTTTAACAGAAATACATTATATCCTGGAGTGCACGGTACACATGACATGACAAGACTCGGTTGATGTCACACTGTTGCTGTGACTGCCATCGTTTACTACCCTATTTAAATTTGCGCATTTATCGAGTAAATCCATAGTGTGCTTACTGTACTGCAAACAAGTGTACTAACAGAAGTGTGTGATTTGAGACACAACAAGTGTATTTTCCTTCCCTGCCCATTAAAACTCACCAATATGACAGACATTCCAGCAGCAGCATCCATCTCCACACTGCCATTGTTTTCTTTGTGAAATCAGGCTGACTTACTGAAGTATTAACACCTGGTATTTCAATCAGTATTCTAGAAGTAGGTTGACAGCACCGGTCACAGATGTCAACAGAGCTGTTTGGTTTTAAGAATGTTTCTGTGCATCCGTCTTATGTCACTGTTTTATGTCTGTTTCCCCAGTTAAACAGTGGTATAGTGGTAAGTGAAATGCCGAAGCTCATCACCTCATGGATGTTACTTATGGGCATTTGGTGTTCGCTCTGATATCTTAATGTCTCCTCACTTACAATGTATCGTAGATGAATCCCCCCCCCCCTCACATCCGTGTTAACACACAAAGCCTCTGTCGTTTGTCCGTGTCAGCTGGACATCCCATGATTGTTCGTCTGATCTCCCAACGTATGCGTCCTTCACCTCAAGCGGCCTCATTTTGTGACTTTATATCATAGGAACTGAACTCAAACCGTTATCAATGTAAACAAAGACGGGGAGAAGTGGAACACCCCCACCCCCCACCCCCCCAAAAAAAAGTTCAGTTTGTGAGGATAAGAATGTGACAGTCTGTCGTCATCGACCAACTGATTTGTTTGGAGGTGTATAACGTCACAGGGTGAAGGTTCCACACTAATGCACGCCACCTGCACCTTTTTGGGTTGTTGTGACACGGGCTGGGCGATATGTTCAGATTGTTCAATCGCGCTGCTTCAGCATATAAATCCGTTTTACTTTCAACCATGGTTCAAACCCCACGTGTATCGGGATGCGATATAATTTAACGCTATGATAACGCTTTAAGGGCATGACCTTGTACAAATGTACAGTGTTATTTTATATTTCTGTTGTGGTCGCACAACAATATGATACACCTCCTCAGAGATCATACCGTAGAACCAGTGACAATAATGTTCTGACTCATCTGTAGTGCTGGGAGTGTCGCCCAGCCCTGTGTGCCACCTCTTTGAATGGGATGGTAACTGTGCATGAGTCTCTGAATTCGGTACATATGTTCTTGTTTTCCTCCTAGACAAAGGAGCGTCACAAATTGGAAGCATTTAAAAAGAAGCTGGAACAGGAGGAGGAAAGAATGAAGAAAATGGAGGAGGACAAGAAGCGGAGGCAGGATGAGCTGAAAAGGTTTGTGTCTTAAGTCAATACGCACTCTCGGGCGATGGGGGTCGCGTTTTAAGAGTATATTGTGTTGTAGAAAAAAGGATGAGAGGCTAAGAAGGGTGATTGAGGCCAAAGTTAAAGAGGAGCAGAAGGAAGAAGAGAAGAAAAAGAAGATTGAGCAAAAGATGGCCCTCATTGATGAGAAAAATGATAAGGTACGTCGCCGATCCAATGACTGGCTCTTTTCTACTCAAGGCTGAGTCATGTCATAACCAGAGATCCCTTAACACAGCGTCTTGCAGAGGAGAAAAACAAGAAGAGGTTGGCTGCTAAACGCCAGGAGGAGCTGGAGCTGAAACGCAAGCTGGAAGAAGAGGCCAAGAAGAAGAAGCTGCAGCAGGTGGTGACAATATGAGCTTGATGTTGTGACTGTGGGTGCCCATGAGGGGCGTGGCTGTGCGACATATTAGGTGAGAAACGCACAAAATAATAGCGATGCACTCTTGAGACGTGACCATTTCTTCACAGCAGCAGTGAAGAAATGGTGAAATGCTACGCTAACACACAGACAAATGCCAGAGTATGTGTTGCGGAGATTTATGACAAGAACAGCTGAGCAGTGCGGTGCAGCCAATTGCACCCGTTGCCATGGAAATGACAGCGAACGTGAAGTCGCAGGTCCGATAGTTGCGTTGCAAGTTGTTGTGCCTGGAATCTTTGGTCTGGACTGGACTCCAGACAAAAGTAATGCAGAAGCCTATTTCACTTTGCCCATTTGTCATTGTTCTTTTCTACGTCTGTGTGACTGGAACCAAAGGAGGAGGAGAAGCGGCAGCAGGAGTTGGCTAAGAAAGCTGAGGAGGAGGAACAACTTAAAGCCCGTAAGCTGGCTGAAGCCCGCAGAGCCCTGGAGCTGAAGAGGGAGCAGGAGCGAGAAAGAGAGCTTGAGAAGGAACAACTAGCAGCTGCAGCAAGGTCGGGGGTCGTTTTCATAAATGTAGTATGACCGTTGCGATGTTGAGATACGTTAAGTCGGAGGAATAACGCAACGGTTGGTTGTTGGGCTGAGATGATGCTGGTGTTCCAGGGAGCGACTGGAGAAAGAGAAAGCTCTCGCTCTGCAACGGGAACTGGAGAGAGCAGCAAGAGAGAAGGAGAGGAAGGAGCTGGAGGAGAGAAGAAAGGCACTTGAGGAAAAAAGAAAACAGGTGAATTGAGACAAGCACATGCGGTTTTACCACGTTTCATACTGAACATTCTGGCGACATCAGCTCCTAGTGGCCTCGAGGTCACAGCTGATCATCCTGAAATCACCAAATCATCAGTTAATATTTTTGCAATGAAACTGGTAAATGCTGGGTGGCGCAGTGGAATGAAAACCCCACAATTTTATTGGGGGGGGGGGTGTAATGTGATGCATTGCCACCATACTCCTCTTCCACCAAGGAACATGTGAACTTGATGGGTCTGCTCCACATGTTCATGTACTCTGACTTTCAGCTGCAGTTTGCTTTGTGTGCCACTAGGAGGCGCAGCAGAGGCTGGAGGCAGAGGAGAAAGCTGCTCGAGAGAGGGAAGCTGCTGCTAAACAAGCTGCTAATGCACAGGTGAGTCAAACATAAAATACATGCCATGTCATCAGGGATTTTCGGATGTTCTGACTTGACTTTGTTTGACGCAGTCGGTCACCATGCCAAGTTTTGTTGATCAACAATCAAATTTACAATCCTATTTTTCTTCTGTAATGTACAGAAGGCGGCTGCTAACCTCAACGTGACTGTGGACATAGAGGTAACACGGCTGGTTGAATCCTAATCACTGTGACAATGATACGAAATGTTTGGATTTATCAGTTTTCAACAGTGGTGAAAATCTCTTCACGTTTCGTCTTTGTCCTCTCAGCGCTCTGTACTGACCACACCTGGAAAAGGAGCTGGCCTCGATGTGACTGTAGATATTGAGGTAGCTTTTAATTATCAGAGAATTATTACTTACGCGGTTAAAGGTTTATTGGGAGAGCAGAATGTAATGGAGTGTCTTTACAGAAATCACCCCAGTCCTACTCCATCACACCAAAGGGCGCAAACAAACCTCTGTTCAAGTCCAAAACTACAGAGGATTACGGGATGGATCAAAACAGTGACGACTCTACTGATGACGAGTCTGCTCCACGGAAGCCCATCCCATCCTGGGCAGAAGGTAAACATTTATTTGTTCACTGGTTCAGCCTGGGTGTCACGACATAGTCTGTGTCACTCTACAGACTATGACGGCTCTTTTCCACGACACTTCCATCTCGACTCGGCTCTAATTTGGTTCCATTCAGTTGATTTTCCATTTTCCATATCAGTTCAGTCACTTTTTTTTTTTTAACCATGAATTTGCAAATCTTTGATTTTATGTGTTTTTTCACGGTGGCAAATATGGAACTGTTTGAAATGTTCTAAGCAGTCAAAACGTCTGTTTTCATTAATGGAGCACGTCAGCCATGTTCAGAGGTGCTAGGGTGGAAAAAAGCCAGGTACGATCGCCAGTGGAAACACAAAAGCTGAGTCGTGTTGGAAAAGCCCCATTAGTTGACATATTGTCTGCATTCGCTGGGTCTGGAAATTGAATTAAAAATCCCCTCATGCGATTACCATTAGCAGCTTTGTCTGGCTGCCTATTGGATTTGGAGGAATTTTATGCACCTACCCTGTAAATATTTTAATATGTCGTCCAATAATCCAACAATAACTCAAACTGGTCGATGCTTGATGCCTTTTGTTTTTCACATCTACATGCCAACAAGCTCAGGTAGCGATGCCTGCTGCTTAGCCAGGTAAAAGTTGTCTGTGTTAATGCTCGCTGGGAGTGAGTGTGTTCAACGTTTGACTCCACAACACACACTCAATTAAATTCATGTTCAGGACGCCGAACTATTCATTGTTTACGGCATCTTTCATGATCTGGAGTTTGTCTAAAATAAATGAAACATGTTTGTCTTTGCAGGTCACAATCTGCAGCAGATAATAATGAAGCAGTACTACAACCCTCCTGATCTAGACTCGTTCTTTGGAACGATTGAGCCACCAAAACTGGAAAACATCTTTTACAAGAGCAAGCCTCGTTATTTTAAACGCACCAGTTCTGCTGTTTGGCACTCACCGCCCACTGTAACCAAGTGATGCCTGTGTACAGGGGTACACACATACACTGCTTTGTAAAGTACATTTTAGTCTGTTTCCAATAAAGTTGTTTCTTGTGATACATGTGTTAAAGGTTGTAGACATCACATTTTTAGGACTGTTTATACTTGTATGTAAGATTCATGTTGGTGGGATTTTTGCAGATATTCATTTTTCATTGGGATATGAGTGTTTGACAGTGAAAAAACTTAAGTGTAATGACTGTAAAAGTCACCTTTGGGATTTATTACAGTGTATTAAAGTTTCTTAAAGCTTTGTCTGCATGTGATGGGTTGTGTCCGATCAGAACATTTTAATATATTTTTCTCAGCGCACACAACGTCCACACGTTACAATGAAATTAACTTTACATATCCAATGCAACAAGTCAGAAACATACAGATCCTCATACTGCTGTTTTTAACCAGAGATGTTTACAGAGTTCATCTTTACTGAACGACTTTTCTTAGGACCTCACGTGTGTCACCATGAGCCAATGGCGTTAGAACAGCTTCTGACGTCACGCAACGACGCGTACACGTTCTCTGCTCATGTAGAACATCTTTGTTCGTGCTCGTGGCGTCTTACAGCACATCGGACATATTCGACAAGTGCGGGTCAGGATTAAAACCCAGAGGTATCTTCTTTGTTGACATCGTATCCTCACTAATAGGTACGCGTTTTCCGTTTTTTGTTGTTTTAATTTTACATTCTGCAGCCTGTTAGCTAGCTTGTTAAATCTGTCGAGTCATGTTACGTTGACACTGCGCTTCTCTGAATCACTGAAACTATCAAGTTGTAAGTTACAGCGAAGCTAACATTGGTTTTCTGAGTTCTCGAAACAGTCACTGGCTTTATTTTCACCGTGTTATCACCGCAGCTATTAATTCGGATGTTAGCATTAGCTATTATTAGCTAAGTGACAGCCCATGTTAGCGCGCATTGTAACGCCACACGATTTGATAATACACCTTGCTGCAAAACGCAGGAGATGATACGATAAAAC
>JBBMJM010115072.1:0-15326 GCA_037832705.1 Centriscus cristatus
GTGTGTGTGTGTGTGTGTGTGTGTGTGTGTGTGTGTGTGTGTGTGTGTGTGTGTGTGTGTGTGTGTGTGTGTGAGGGAGAGAAAGAGCATACTTTTACTTATGTTTTCTTTTTCATCCCCTTTATCTCCTTTATTGCTACATCCATTACAAACATCTCCTGCTACGACGATACCAAAAACTCTCAGTATGATAGTATCACAGTTTCATACATTACACACAGAACTTCAGAGAGGTACAGAGGTAAGGTGGCAGCTGGATTCCATCTATCATGATATTCAATAGCCCCTTACGTACCTTCTAGAAGCCCCTTGTAATGTTCTACATAGTGTGAATGGAGCGACAGATTCAGGGATGTGTCCATTTGTATCAGCACATTTCATTAAAGACAGTTGATTCAAAAACAACGAGAAGAAGAAAATGGGGAAAAGATGAAGAGTGTAAGCTATAGAGCTTACAGAGGTGTGTTCCACTGATCCACTGATCCCACTGGATTCGTAGAGTTGAAGGATTTCGTCTTTACTCACCCAAACTCACACAGCTGGAGAAGAAACTCCTCCCCCTTGGACCAAGGTTATTGGAGTCACTAAATCCTTCTACCTGCTGTACAAACCCCTCAGTCCTGCGTTGTTGGGGGACGAGATCGTCACTCGATGCTGTTTACTCTCCGTCCTCCGCTGTGGCCTTGTAGATTGTAAAACTCAGGCTCATGAGTCCAAACCTTCACATACATGAGTGGCACATTGGCCTCACATTCTCCCAGCAGTCTAATGTGTATTTGAATGTTCTACCAGCAATTCACACATTTACATTTAAACCCCAACATGCATAATAACTATTAAGTCACTGCTGAACCATAGTTGCTCTGTTCATATCCCGTTGTCTTCACAGTCCTGCATTAAAGAAACGTTCCCATGGCCCCTCTCTTCCCCTCTGTCACTGTTAATGTTCGCCACGATCTGTGCGTATGACACTGTTCCTTCATACCTTCATAGTCTCAGACCATTTGTTACAGTCTGATGGGCTTGTGTGTTGTATCTATGCGTATCCCAAGGCTCTTTCGGGCTGTTGACCTTTATAATTGTAAAGTCATGTTTTGTCACTCCCATTATTTGTGACTGGTCGCCCAATGAGCAGAATCCTGATATGACGGGAATCTCTGCCCATAATCCCATAGCACATGTAGGAAAGTCCCTGCCTTTGTCCCCCATTTCCAACAGATTATCGGTAACAGACCCATCCTACGGGGTATAGAGGGGGTGAAGTAGAACCGATGTATGAACTTATGTTGTAAACTTCCCTCCAGCCCCCCCTCTGCCCCCCTGTTCCCTGTTTTTTTGAGCAAAATCGTTATCAGACTCTGCTCTGCTCTGAACCAAATCTGATTGAAGAGATTTGTTGAATTGTCAGAAGATCAGTGGAGATCGGCTGATGAAAAATAACTAATTTGTTTCTTTGTTTGACGTTCCTACTTCATTTCTGAGTTAGTTGAAACCAAAAGGATTATTGATAAAAGACAAAAACATATTTTTGTCTGCCAGGGTTTGCTCAGCTGCTGTGATTCACAATGAGATAATTTGACGTGACAGACATTCATTTTTGGACTTGTGGTCCAAGTGTAGATGACATGTGAGGTGCAACACAACACAAAAACTGTACTTCACAGGGAATATGTGTATGAAATGTGACTGTTCTTTTTTTTCAGATCCTTTACTACCATGATCCGTTTGTTTCATATATGAGATGATGTATTTATCTCATCCTGCTTCATTGTTCATTCTCTTGAAGGGAACAAATAACACATGAATGGATGTGTAGTGTATTTATTCTCACGAACAATACAAACAGGACGACGAGTGATTGGGAGTCCTTGTGATACAATAGTGATAGAAACCCAGAGGCCTCAGTGTGTGTGTGTGTGTGTGTGCACACGGCCGTTGATCTAAATCAGACCTCGGCCTTCTTTGGATTTCTGACGTTGTGTCTCTCCTATCGCAGCATGCCCCCCGGGTACCTTCAAGTCCACCCAGGGCCCAGGACTGTGTCTGCAGTGTCCTCCCAACAGCCGCTCCACAGCCGAAGCCGCCACGGTCTGTGTCTGCCGCAACGGCTACTACCGCGGCGACGGCGACCAGCCGGACGAACCCTGCACCAGTGAGTGTTCTACATGTCACATGACAACCACGTGAACACGGTCGGGCTCTCTGGGGGCTTTGTCCATCTTAGTGTGAGTGTAGTGTCGGGTGACGTTCATATTAACCAGTCATGCATATACATGTACTACAGAGGCTGCTGACGTCGCTTACGTTTCATTTTCACTTTCTGAACCTCTGAGAGTCGAAGCACTGAGCTGATTGTGAACCTGCTTCTTTTTTTCAATCATCATAATCGTATCGTAGAGTTTCCATCATTAACGCTGTTGTTCTCACAGTCGTCTGTTGGCCGTCAGTTACCTTCCTGTCTGTGTGTCCTCCATGCTGATGTTCTTTCCGTCTTTCTTCAGTCATCCCCTGAAGTCCTAATTACTCCGGCAGATGCTGTGAAGCAGCACTTTCCAGTGTTTTTTGGGATCCAGAAAAAAGCAAAAAAAGAAAACTCACGGCATCATCTGAAAATGAATTCAAAGTAAAATGCTGAGGTTTTCTTCTACCTCTGCTGACTCACACGTGCACTGGACCTGAAAAGTTTGTTTGCCTATCCTCCGTGGGGACAGTTTTCGTGTTGGCTCTCCTCACCGCAGCAGACCTCGAAGCATTGTCAATGTGACTGTGTATTTAGTTCTAATTTACTGATATAGACATAATTGTCCTCGGGAATAAACTCTTCATAATCACTTAACTGCACAGTGAAGCCTCCGCAGCTAAAACGCTTATTAAAAGCGCCGATTTTGCAGTTTCCGTTTTCAAACTCGGAATAAATGCCTTCAAGCTGCAGAGGAAGCCCAAAGCAGCCTGTCTGTGGGTCTGTCTGTGGGTCTGTCTGATGTCGGACTGTCGGACCGCCTCCCCAGCGTGCCCGTCCACACCTCCAGGCTTTGGATGTTCTCTAATCTGGAGTTTTGTCTTCACTCCCTTGGTGTGCAACATCTCCGGAGTGATTGCGTGAACGCCTCATCAAGTGCTCCATCTGCTTCTACCTCCAGGCCCTGAAGTTTCCTAGAGTAATCTATCCAACATCTCCCAGGTGGGGGTTCTCGAGCAGATCCCTCTGGTCTGTTCTCTGCTTTCAAATAGAGCCGCTGTTACTTGGATCTGTGTCTAATCGCAGCGGCTCCTCTCTGATGAGTTTGCCTCATGCGCAGCAGAGCTTCAAACATCTCTGTACCATGTGTTCGCTCAGGTCTGTGTGTGTGTGAGACCCTCTGCAGGTGTCTGGGCACATGCGTATTCAGTTGAAAATGAATAAAAGGTGTTCAGATGTCAACGACCTGTTCCGACGACCTTCTGCTCCCTCTCGGGGTCATCTGGCTCTTGTTGTTCCATCCCTCGTCTGATGCTTGACTCTAGAGTAGCAGCTGAACTTGATGCTCAGCGTTCCCTAGATCTCAGCAGGGGGCCGAAGCACCGAGCTCATCCTCGTCAGAATCTCTTGAATACTGCGGCCCTGATAAGCGCCCTGCTGGAGGATGGGGCCAATCCGCGGCTCACGGGGTCCCTGTGTGCTCCGGATCAGTGTGATTAGCCTGCTGATGGATTGTCCGCTGCCTGGCTCTGTCAGCAGGGCTCTTCACGTCATAATGACAGCACACGCCCACCCGCTGCCCCCAGGGACATGCCTGGGAAGCACATCAAACCACACTCGCTGTCCTCCTCCATACCCAGTCTCCTGTCTTCTGCTGACTCCGGTCTTGGGCCTCAGGCGAGAAACACAAAGTGTTCTGTCTCACAGCGGGACGTCTTCTCAGCTTGGATGCCCAGCACAGTGTGAGAAGTGAGCGGTTTGCTCCGAGTCTCTTCTGCAGGAGCCAAACCCCCGGCTGACGTCCCTCTGCCTCCCCGAGGTGGAGGTCGGTGTCTGTGTGGGGATGGTACACGCAGGAGGGAGGTCAGCCATCCCCCGCCTGCTGCGTCCGAGTTCTTCTTCAATGTTTGAGGGTGATGGAAGCTGAGTGAAGCCGACCACTGACGGTGGGTGAAGGGAGGCAGGGGCACAGACTGAAAGATGGAGATGTGTTATTGTTATTTTCTTCACGGCAGAAAAACATCCAGCAATTCTCTGCATGTTGTTCCGACCCAACACGAGATTGAGTCAAATTATAAGATGAGAAAAAGACACGCCGTGCTTGTTTACTTGCTAGTAACCTCCAGCTCCAGACATTTACAGAAAATCTCTGGAACGACATTTCATCAAGGTAAAAATACGGGGACGGAAAAGGACGACAGGTCAGGGGTTGTTACATTCCTACAGCTGCACGTGGAACTCAGAAGATATTTACAGTACAGCCCGTGTTCCAAAGCTTTCAATTCCTGTTAAACACTGTTCAGACCCGTCGGAGAGATTCTCTACTGACAATGTGTCCGCGTCCTGTCCTCCGGTCCTTCCTTCTGGTTTCAGAGAGGTCAGAGGTGGCAGTGGGACCATGAAGACCATGAATATCTCTCATAGTTTTTTTTTCTATTATTATTGTTGTTGTTTTTGAAGTTTTGATGTTTTCCAGTCAAGTGGCCATTTCAAATCCCAGTAATTCAGAAGTTAATGAGGCCAAATATAAAAACAGAATGTGTGGGTGCTGTTGATTACAATACCTGATGGTTTTTCTATGTCCAGTCCAGACCAACGTCAGCGCTCTTCACCAGCCACGGTGGTCTTTGTCGTCAGTACACATATTCCAGTATATACATACATACGTACCTTCAGTCAGGAACGACGGCGTCTTTCTGTCAGATGTGGACTTAGATAAGTACACACTCATAATTCACCGTTTACAGAAGTGGAGCGCCGTGGTGCAGATAATGCCTCCTCTAATAGCCTGGTGATGAACACCACTCCTATCCGTGGCTCCTCCAGCCTGACATGTTGCATTTCATGTCTCACCAACCCACACAAGCCATCTTGGAGCTGATCACTATCTCCACACAGGAACCGTCTGTCCCTTTCTCAGGGCCTGTTTCACATCATATAAACAAACCCTTTGGAAGAGGAAGGACGCCGACCTCGAACCACTCACAGGGGATGTGCACAAGTATTTATGTTGAACTCTCTGTGGTCTTTTACAACCACCTGTTGAATCCCTTTCACTCAATCGGCAGCTAAACATGTCCGTCGGCCGTTGTCGTAGCAACAAGACCCCATCAGGGTCCATTAGAAGGCATATGTCACATTTCTTTATTTTACCTCTGGAGATTCACATTCTGATTTCTGTTGAAAACCTTTTGCACTATATTTTGTTTTATTTCATTTGATTAAAACAAGCAGACGTTACATTTTCACGCTGTATTTGTGAAAGTATTTTAATTCTGCACACATCATCTTTTATTGTTGTTGTTTTATTGTGAGGGCTTTTTCTATAAGAGATCCTAGTCTGTCTCCCTACAGAGCACTTGTCCATTTGTGTCTAACTAATATTTAATACCGTGACTGGTGGATGTGTTTGGATCTTACTTACAAATGATGCAGAATTAATACCTGCTCATCAATTCAAGTTTTCTAAAAAGGAGAAAGGTCAGCGGACGCTCAGTGATACTGATCTGTGACCCCCCCCCCCCGAGAGCATAACCAAAATAAAAGCATCGTGTAGACACAAGCAACTCTGACTGGCATGGCTAAATGGACACCCGTCGCTAGCCTGTAAGTAACACTCGCAACAAATTGAATCCTGTGGCAAATTAAAACCGCCAAAGGCTGCAGTAATAGTCTGCAAATCACTGGTTAAGTGGCAGTCACATCTAATTTCTCATGCCATCCTTGCAAACAGGCTTCGTGGTAAGTGGGAGAAAGGAATGCAGAAACTTGCTGGGGGGCAAGTTGTTTCCTTTGTATTTGGGAAATAAATGGTGAAGACACAACTTTACCATGAATCTATGGGAATTTGGAGATTACAGGTTGATTTACCAACTTGTCTTCTTCATAAAAGTAGTGACGTGTAAACTAGTCAAATAAATAGATACTAAATAACATGACACTGATTATCTGATGATGTGAATAATGACTATCAATCAGTCTCAATGATGGACGATGGACGGTCCACAGGATACGAGCAGTGTCACTGGGGTGAAGTCCTGACTGTGCAGATCCCATGAGGGAACCTTCTGTGCAGATATCTCTCATAAAGCCGACCCACTCACACATGTCGGGTGCTCTAATCAGCCCCTGACTGGAAGGTGTCCCAATGACCACACCATGGAGGTCACACCATGGAGGTCACACCCTCTCTGTCACGTTCCTCTGCTCGAGGTCTCTTACCCTTGTATGTGTCGCTGCTGCGTCCCTGCCCCCCAGGGCTATCCCACAAGGCTTTGCAGTAACAATGATTAATCATATCTTAGCCGAGTGAAGGAACTATCAGGAGCCTCTGTAAACACGGAGGAGACCTCAGTGTGATTTCAGAATGAAAAGACTCTTTTCACGCTCTTTGTTGCTTATTTTCCTTCAGCTTAGTAACACTTGAAATGGTTTCAGTGCTCGTAGATCCAGAAGTAGGTTAGTCAAACTTCCAGAGTTCAGGGTTTATGGTGGATAAATCTGTACCAGATCAGCTCTGCAGGGCAATTTTACTCAACCTGAGCACCAGTGAGTAAGAGCTTTGGCAAGCGCCTGCTTTATTGGCAGTAGTATCTGAGGAAAAATAGCTGGAGCAGCTGGAGCGACTCAGCTGCCATTTGAGCAGGTTGAACTCCTCGTACCGCTGCACCGAGCTGAAAACATTTCTGCATGCTAAGACGAAGGCACCAGTCCGGAAAAACACTACTTGTACTGTATACTTTCTTGGATTTTATACCAGGATGTCAGTATCATCTGAGAGGTTTGGGCTCAAGCTGCGGGCGATGACATGGGGACCAGGAATGAGGATCTCCAGAGCTACTTCCAAAACAGTTTGACAGAAATGTAGGATGAATAAACTCTGTTGTTTAGGAGAACAGAGCTACTCGGGCTGCCTGCTGTGTGTCTACATGAACGTTGAACGTACAGCTGCTATCCTCTGTGCCTGCAGGCGTCCCATCCAGCCCAAGGAACGTCATCTCCATTGTGAACGAAACCTCCGTCATCCTGGAGTGGCACTCCCCCAGGGAGACGGGCGGCCGCGACGATGTCGTCTACAACATCGTGTGCAAAAAATGTCGGGCCGACCGGCGGGCCTGTTCCCATTGTGACGACAACGTGGACTTTGTCCCCCGGCAGCTCGGTCTTACAGAAACCAGGGTGTTCATCAGCAACCTTCTGGCTCACACACTCTACAGCTTTGAGATACAGGCGGTCAACGGGGTGAGCAACAAGAGCCCGTACCCTTCACAGCACGTCTCCATCGACATCACCACCAACCAGGCTGGTAAGTGGCTGCCATGGAAACCTGACACCAAACTAATTGTTTAAGTGGCGACAGCCATTGAAACATTTCAGCTGGAGTTGTTCTGTCCAATGTGCACTGGAGAGAAAGATCTGACACTGCGCCGGGCTAAGGGTCGATTGGAAGGCTTCCTGAGTCTTCTTCCCTCATTCCCACTGCAGCTCTGACTTGTGACATGTTTCTTTGTAAACTATTTATTACACCACCTCGCCTCTGTTTACAGATTTATAGGTTTGAATTATTGTTGCGTTTAACGTTGACACCCCCATAGGCAACGTTTATGAATCCTCTTGTGTTCAGTGGACGTCTGGAGGTATATTCGGTTGGGTCTTTGTGTTGAGAGCAGTGCTGCACTGCAGCAACGACACAGCCGACTGAAAGCCGTCTGTAAATCCCTTGATTTCTCTAGTGATACAAGACAACTGCAGTTCTGTCACACACACACACACACACACACACACACGAATACGATGTCCGTTTGTCAGTGTGGCGTCATGGTTCTGTTCTACAGTTTCATGTCAGCCTGGAGGAGACCTGATAGATTCAACCACTGTTGAAATATTTTTTCACTGCTACTCTCTGATGTCTCTTTGTCTGTGTGTGTGTGTGTGTGTTTTGCCTGTGATGGATCTAAGCCCAGCCTGTGAAAATGACCTTCATCTAATTTTCCCCTATCCCCAATTCAGTGTGTGTGTGTGTGTGTGCGTGCGTGCGTGTGTGTATGTGCTGGGGGGGCTGTGATGGGATCTGAGCCCAGCCAATGGAAATGACAGGTGGAGGGGTTTTTTGTCTCAGTTGGTCCTTTTCTCTTCAGCGTTGTTCATGCTCTTGTAGGTCTTCGACTTCTATACAGAATTCACCTCTCCAGGGACAAGTATCAACCAAGTAAGACATTTAAATGAGGCATTCTCCATTATTTTGCGATTCCTCGGTTGAGGTGGAGCGTGACAATTCCGCCATGAGCTCATGGGACTTTAATAAGAGCGGTAAAGTGGTGTTGCAGTGTGGTGAAACACGAGATATCGTTAATAGTTGTATTGGTAAGATGAGACTTTCCCTTCTGAGAACCTCTCCACCTCCTGTCATAGCTCTCGTCATGCACGCTCAAGCACAACAAATATCATCCTGACCCAGTAATGAATCAATCAGCGATGTGGATTTCCACATTCATCATACAATGATGCTGCTGACTATTTATCTCAGACAGGTTTCATGGAAATTGTTCTGTCTGGATCCAGTTTGGCCCAGTTGTTGCCGTGACTGTAAAGACCAACTTTGTGTATTTGTGAATGAGTCGAGAGGCAAGTGGGCTCAAGTGGGAGAGGGAGAGAATGAAAGGTGTTTTTTTTACCTAACTGTGCATCTGTGACAGTGAAAGAGGGGGTAAATAGGTCTGATAATCAGCGGTGGCCTAATGGTGCTAACTGTCCCCGTTTGACAGGCTAATAGCACACTTGACAGATAGATGTAGAAGAAGCGAAGCCCGGGTCCATTGTCTGCTAAGTCTGCTGCAGTAATGAGGTGTCTGACAGTAATCTCACAGGCCCCCGTCCAGCCCTGTGTGGCCCTTTATGCTATGTAATTGCACCTGTTTTAACAGGGAGGGGTCTCATTCACAGGACATGAGATGCAGAAGTATCCGAAAGCCATTTGTGTTAATAAAGCCCCAAGGCACAGACTCACATCTCAGTGAGTTCAATAAACACAACAGTGAACTTACATTACACCCCTTACAACCCCTTTCCACTGACACAGTTTCTCACTGCTTGACTCAGCCAACCCATCCCCCGCCCCTTTGGGATAGAACCTGCAGGTATCTGCTGCTCTTTTCAGTTCCTCCAAGGTTCCAGTCAAAGTTGGCCTCTGCTAAAAATTGGCATGCGTTGTAATGTTGCATTTTGACAGCGTTGGCCTCCGATGAGCCACTAAAGAGAGAGGTCCAAAGTGGTCACGTTTCGAAAAAACTTCCGTCAAGAAGTGAGACAAGTTCGGCCTCTGGGATTATGTCCAGTTATGCATTTCTTCTAGAACTGATCAGCACGTTCCCTGTTTCCACCATGGTTTGCTCATCATGTATATCTTGTGTCACGTATGAAACAAATTTGCAGCAGCTTTGCAGAGCTGCTGATGTGACGTCAGCAGAAAACGACGTGTCTGGTACCAAACCCAGTGAAGTAGAGTAGAGTGGAGGCAAGCAGAGCTGGAACTGTGTCGTAGAAAAGGCAACAAGGACGCAAAGTTGGTCTATGTGTCAGTGGTGTCTTTATCTGTTTTCTTGACAAGGTTTTAACAAGGACTGTTGTGGCATTAAAAATCGTTGAGGCCTTGTCACTGGCAAGGCCTTTGGTGTAAATCGACAGAAGATAAGTGAGAGAAGAGGAAAGGGGAGGAGGAATGAGGGGAAGAGGAAGGAATAATTGAGGTTAGAGTGAATCACTGAATAGGCCATTTAACATGTCTTAGATCTCACAACGTGTCTGTGAGGAAGAGCTGATCAATAGTGTATTTAGGGGTTCAGTGGCAGGTGGGTGCTCTCTCTCCAGGACATACGGAATTCTTAGACCGGATCTCTAGACCAATGCGGATCTCGTAATTTTTATTTCGCTGTCTATGAAAAAAAAAAAAAAAAAAAAGCTCTCTAATAGGGGCTCAGTAAAAATCTTAAGCAAATGCCCAATGCTCACATAATGATAATGGATCAGTCTTATACGGGACTTTTCTAGACACCCAAAGTCACTTTACTTCACTTTCAGCCCACATTCAAATTCTGATGGTGGTAAACAACATCTGTAGCCACAGCTGCCCTGGGGCAGACTGACAGAAACATGGCTGACAGTTCGCTCTCCAACCACCATCAAACATTCAGTCTTACTCAAACAGGGCAGTATGGGTGCAGTGTCTTGCCCAGGGACACAGTGGCAGAACAACACAGGACGGAGCGGGATTCAAACCGCCAACATTGTGGTTATCGGACGACCCGCTCCTGAACTATACCACCCAGATTCCTGACACAGTCTTCTTGTCCTGGACTATGTGCCCATCAAGCTCCACAATCCCTCATGAAATGCCAGATATATCTACAAACAGTCTATCTCAATGTAGCGACTCTGTTTGGAGCGCTACAGATAACCAACCCTCAGCCTTTTAAGGACAAGGCAGATCAGGTAGATTCCGGTCCAGACACGCATGCTAACAAATACGCATGCTAACAGACACACATGCTAACAAACAACCCAGTGAGAGCTGTGCTTCGTGGGGTTTCAAAAGGTGGACGAGATCTTGCGCAAACATGTCCATGGAGGGTATTCAGGACCCTCCTCATGATGTCTTTTCAGCTTACAGCAAAGGTTCCTTGTCTTTGCAGAGGGGAGGGCTGGTTTTCTTTGTCTCACAGCCTCCACTGTTTGTGTCAAAGCGTTTCATCATCTCAGTTCCTCAGGCCTACTCCCTGTTCATTTTTATTCCTTTGGATAATCTAATGTTTCTAGAAAAATGATTTTGCCGTGCATGCTTGTCTCTGTAGATGTTCATGCTCATGCTGTTTTTCTTGTAATTGTTGTCATTGAGAATTCTCCTCATGTCTGAGAGAGGCATTTTGCCAAGTAGGCACAACTGGCTTGGCCCCTCTGAACCCCTGCTAATAGTGAGGATGGAACTTTGCGCAGAGGCACAGTGCTTGTAGGCTGCTCTCTTCATCTGACATACTGAGCCCCTATTAGGGCGCGTCATGGTTCAGCGATGTCCACAATCCTGAAGCACAAACCCCAAGTGCACAACAGACGAACAACTGTTCAGTGGTACACGTCTGTGCACTTGTACAAGAAGTGGCCAAATGGGTTGGTTGGTATGAGATGAACAATTACTGTCCACGCATTTCTCTGAGTGACTGAGGCGGAGCGGAGACGGCGATCTGGGAATTTGGATGTGAACGCTGTGCTGCAGCACACTAACACTGCACACTGTGTTTCTCATGAATAACGGGGTCACAGAGGAATAAAAGACAGACTTTCATACTTTAAGCTTTTTTACAAACATTACCATCCTTGTGCATTATCTTCTTACCAAGGACGTTATTGGAATTATAGGAATTATTTGTTCAGGTTCACAAGCAGATTGATTCAGGTGAGGAGGTAGCAGGGGTCCGGGGTTGGTGAGGATTGTGTACCACTGGTGGTCAGAACCTACATTTCTCTAGACGTGGGTCTGGATTTCCAGGCCAGGGAGGTGCACCTACAAATCTCCTGAGCACACTCTCAAATGTAGAGCATCAGAGCTGACCCCTTACGGTCCATATGAATTACTCTGACACGATTGTGAAGCAAATGAAAGATTCACAACACATATCTGTGTCACGTATGTAAACCGGTAGATGATTGGTCCATTGGTGAAGGAGCTTTTTTATTCTCTCATTACCTCCTCTTACACTCGTCCATATTTCTTACCCTTTCTTGTGTACTCTCTGTCTCAGTCTCACACTGGGAGGCTTTGACTTTGATTAATGGTGAGCCAAGCTCGGCATTAAAAGCCAGGGGCAGCAAGTTGGGCCAGATAAAAGTGGAGCACCGGAGCAGGGGATGAGAGGGATGTGGGGAGGACAGGGGAGCACGGAACACAGTCACCAATCACTGTCAGCATCATGGTCCCTGGGTGACAGCGGGGGGCAGCATCGGAGGGGACAGCGGTTCGTTATTGGGCTGAACTCACCCTCATACGGGGCGACACATTGTCTCTGACAGGTTCTTCACACAGGCTACTGGGACACACGTTCACACACTCCGCCTCACTCACTCACACTTTGTCCATTTGTGTCTTCTATTTTATGAAGGCGGCGTTTTTTTGTCACATTTCGGAACAATTCCTCCCGGTAATAAGATGAGAATGTAATGTTCTGTTCATTTCAGTATGAAAAGGTCATGGTGTCCATGCTGGCTAGTGGCTGGCACTGCGGCCCCATTCCACTCGTTTTCAGGAAAAGTTAATTAGGAATGGACGACGATATTTCAGTCCCATCAAAAGAAAAAAAAAGCCAGAGCTATTGGAAGAGGTGGACATAGATGTGGGAGGTGGAAACAAAGCATCAGGTGAAATCAGAGCGATGTTTTTCTGGCTGTGTCCGTCCGTTCAGGTTTAGGTGCTGTGACCCCCTCTCCCAGACAGTTTTTCTGCTGCAGTTTGTCAGGAAGCGCGTGTGCGCCTGTGGCTGGTAATTGATAATGCGGTTCAGGCAGACCGAGCCCTGGTCGGTGGAGCGTGAACCAGCCTGAGAGAGAGAGACGCTGAAGTGCACCAGAGTGATGCTTAGTCCTGATGCTCTCTGAGGGGGGGGGGAACACAACCCATTCACTCCATTAAATGTAATAAATATAAATAAATAATAAATAAATAATAAATATTAAGCAATTATCAACACTCAGATCATGAAATATGTATCACAATCAAAGTCGGAGGGTATCTTCACCTTCCTCACTAGACAAAGGAGTGAAGAAGAGGATGCCATTTGCTGCTGATTGAATAGAGGACGTGTTTAGAAAGTGGAGACCAGGCGGAGCAGCGACTAGAGTTCAGCAGCGAGGAGTCGGCCGAGAGCCAAGCGATTCCTGGGCACAAAATGTGGAGCATGGGCCTGTTTACGCACGCAGCCCCCGGGATGAAGATTCATTTCCTGTCCTGTATCCAAACACCTTAATATGAGCGACCTTAGAAACGTGTTTTAATCAGACGTACTTGTGTTCAGACAAGAAGGTCTGATGAGAGCGTTGGGGTTGGATTCATCTTTGATATTTGAGGTAGAGCCCATCTTTGTAGTGCCAAAGTCGTATTTCTGTTTGCACTTAAGCTACTCAAGACATTTACTTGTATGTGTAAGTAAAGCAATTTGTTCCCTTCTACATGTGAAAATAGGGTGTAAGGATACATTCACATCAAGTATTCTACTTGAACTCCCTGAAATCACAGTTCACATTCCTTTTTAACTCTGCTCCTTACTCTACTGAAAGAAATCTGCTGGCTGCACAAGCAACTGCTGCAGTCAAACGTTTTCAGCAGGAACATTGGTTGGCATAGAATAAACAGAGAAAGGTGTCCCGTGGCAGGTTGCATGACCTGTGACCTCTGGGAAGTGTGCAGTCATCTGCTCAGTGCCACCGTGCTCGAATACAAATCCTCATTGACCCCGGACTGACATGTCGGAGGTTGTCAGCCTCCTCTGACAAATTCAAAACCATCTCCTCCTAAAGTGAAAATGTGTATTTTTGTTTTGTAACCAACGTTAGGGAGTAACTAGTCATATGTATCAGTGATATATAATTTCACTACAAATTAATGACAATTGTAATCAGATTACTGGAGACAGATGTGTGATTAAATTACAGTTACTAATGGAAATAGGAATGATTGGAACGTATTCCAGTCTATAGGCTGAATAATAGTATTATATTAAATTAGTGTATGAACGAATGATAATGATGTTAATTGGCATTTTGTGGTACTGGTGTTACATTTGTGCATCAATTTGTTCTTAAGAAATCAGCAAACAAATGAGTCCAAATCAGTCACGTATATTATCAGCAAACAGCTGTTTCAACAAGGTGTGTTAAGTATATTAGGAACTAGGAACAAGGTTTGCCGTGGAGACTTTTGGTCATTAAAGATGTGATGGTGACACACACACACACACACGCAGAGTTTAATGAGTGGTGACTTCCTCCCTCTGTCCAATAACGCAGTCTGAGTGAAAAGGTGCAGGGCTGATGCAGAGGTGACAGTGTAGAGGACAAACAATGTTTGAACGAGCAGGAAATTGCAGAGTCTGTGGGTTAACTGGCAGCTTGTGAGTGTGCATTCATGTGAACTGGGGCATAAGTGTCAAATGCACTCAAACACATTGTGCAGGTGTTACAAAACAGACACTAACAAACACTACGAACACATTTCACTCCCAAAGTGTTCAACTCAAAGACGAATGTGCCATCAAACGTCCAATGCTCTGTTAAACATCCAGCAGTCTTGTGGCAGCAAATTGGCAGTATTATTGTCTTTTTGTCTGTGTGAGTTAATGACAGTTGGAATGCAAAGAATGAGTTCAATGTAGAATTATGTGCACTGAAATCAATGGAGCATGCAAACACGGAAGAGAATTGACACAAGTTACATTTTTCATTCAAGCTACAGTGAAACGGACCTTCTTTGACTGACTGATATTTGCCGTGTCAATTCTTATTTTCGGTACCTGGAAGTGGAAGCAAAACGTTAAAACATGAGAATCACGTGAAAAATACGCAGCAGGTGCAGCATTTATTGTGTCTATATTGATACAATGCGTACTCGACAGTTTTCAGCGGGGCTGACACACAAGCACAGGGGCAATCGTCCATTAGCCTATTAGCTAACACAATGTAGCATTAGCACACAGGAGTGATGACCACTGCACACTGATGGAGACGTTCTGCTGGAACATCATTTACCACATTAACAATGTCTGACTGCATTTCTGGTTAATTGAATGATGTTGAATGAATTTTAATTCTGGTTATGTTATGTTTTGCTTGTTTTTTTTCAGAGCACAGTGGCAGTGTATGTGACATGTAATGTTTACTTCTCCCCCCCCCCCAGCACCGTCGATTGTTCCCATCATGCACCAGATCAGCTCCACGATGAACAGCTTCACTCTGTCATGGCCCCAACCGGAGCAGCCCAATGGTATCATTCTGGACTATGAGCTGCGCTACTATGAGAAGGTGAGAAAAGGGGTTAGTGTGTGTGTGTGTGTGTGTGTGTGTGTGTGTGTGTGTGTGTGTGTGTGTGTGTGTGTGTGTGTGTGTGTGT
>JBBMJM010115125.1:0-15318 GCA_037832705.1 Centriscus cristatus
CAGAATCTGAAGTGACTTATTTGTACAAGTCGCAGTCATCCACCTCAAACAGGAAAAAGAAAACAAGATAATCCTCATTTCCCAGCAGTGGTCTGATGTTTTGGAGGTTTTAATCCAATATAACAGCACTTTCTCAAACCGGGTGAGGGTGATTCCATCAGGACGGATTAATACAACAGCGTAGGTCCTTGGGTTTGTAAACAAACAGAGGCATTGACCTCTGATTTCATTAATTTATTTACTCATATTTCTTCATTATGCTTCACATGCAACCTGGGAGAGACGTTGGACTGCTGCACGTGTTTCTATGGCGCTGTCGTATCGCTGTCTACATGTTACATCACAAACTGAAACCACGTCACGGCACCTATTCTGTGGTGAAAAACTTTTTTTTTTAAAATTCTGCCTCATGGACGCAACAAAGCAAACACACCACGTCATTCCATGAACGACAAGGGGGTGGGAAGAAGAAAGACATATGTTGCCCGTCAAGCCAAAGCTATACACACCAACTCCCCATCTTCAAAAAGATGGCTGAGTCACCAGGCACCGGGTGCAGGCGCTCCTCTGAAGCCCGCTGCAGATGATTGCCTCCAACTTGGCACAGGCAGCCGAAGCGATGTGATCCTCTCCTCGTGAGAGAGGACGTGGGGCGTCGGTTATGTAATGTGTTTTGGGTTTTTTTCTTTTCTTTCCAGTTTCAAATCCTGACTGATCTAATTTGACGTTCGGGTGATGAGCATCATGAGAGGCCCCTAAGGTTCTGCATTTCCTCACATTTCCTTTACACAACACCACTAACTCATTGTTTTTTTGTTTTTTTTTTAATGTCACCATGAAATAGCGTGGTGGTGATCTCTGACTGTGACCTTTCACTGATTCCAGCACAGGGACTGAACTCACTGTCTGTGTCACTGTGTTGAATGATCATGTGATCACAAACTACAAGTCAAAGTGGGTTTTTTCTTCCATGATCTGCTGGAGTTTCTGTTTTTGGGTTGTTGTTGTTGTTGTTGTTGTTGTTGTTTTTCCCAGGAGAGGTCAGAAGTATTCAGACTCAGACTCCAGACATAACTACAGAGATAAATGCAGACGTGACACAACTTTCCAGAAGGTAAATCTGTGTCACAACATACTGGAAATGAGGAAAATCCCAACAGGGACAGTCAGATGAACATTAGAGTTGGACTGATGGAGTGTGATGATCACAAGACGACGTGATGTTTGTGTGAATCAGACAGCAGACCTTGTTTTCACTCAGCCATCTCGCTCATTCAGGAAAATGACTCAAGACACTTTCACGCCACGACTACGTTGGAACTCGTCTAACACTTATCCTGCTGAAATAGGTGATGGGGTAAAATCTGAAAATATCCATATTTAACAAGTTTATATTACCTATTTCATTAAAAAAATAAAAATAAATAAAAAATGCAAAATATTACAGACAGTACAATGCAGTGCAATAAAAAAAGAATCACCCAGGTAACCCAATAACGGCTCATAGTTTGTCAATGCGAAGTCTCTGGTGATGATGTAATAATAGATAGATTGATAATACATTAGATTCACCCAGACCTGAGCCAGTGTCGTCGGTGATGTACAGACGTGCTGCTGCGGAAAATCGATGGACCTAATCAGCGTTGTTGTGTCGTGAGACAACACATGTCTCTATTATGACAGATGAGGCCGATAAGACACTGTTGCTGTTTAGGTTCAAAACAGACTCGTACTCCCAACAAGAGTGTAATAATACCGTGGAGGAAAATGTCCTTTTAGCTGCAGATCGTCCACAGTCGTAAAAAAACCTGAACTGAACCCGGAGAAAAAAGTGAAGTTATGAAACATCCTCTCAGTTCATAATGTAACTTCCACAGTCCAAATCTGGTCTCATGCTCTCCTCAAAAGATTCACACCATCCAATTTCAGGAAGACGAGTTCCTGGAAGGAGGCCTGCGGTGGATATCCTCCACAGCAGAGCCCACCGTGGTCATTACTGGATAAATGATTAAAAACCATCATATCCTGTGGTTAAAGTCGTAGCATGGGACTTAAAGTAAACATAAACAGTTGTAGCTGCAAACTGAGGAAGAAAGAGCATCACTGTTCTATCAACACTTCGCTGAAAGCAGAACTGGTGCGACAGAAACAGGGTTGGTTCCAGAAAGCGGGTTTTAACTCTATTTCACATCCACTGACAGAAACCAAACCAAGAGTCATTAGTTGGAATTCAGTTCATCAGTGTTTTTCCTGAAGTAATATTGACTAAAGATGCTTTCAGGAACGGACCACCTGACAAATCAGCAGGTCTCACAAAACTAACATGCTCTATCTTATTCCAATCCCTAGTTCCACTGCAATTCCTCGTCCTGACTATCGAGGCAAAAACTACCGGCCAGGTATGAATCCTGATGAAGAGAGGAGGAGGAGGAGGAGGAGGAGGAGAATAAAAGGTGAAGAGGGCAGAGGAAAGAGGGACTACAACACTGCAGCTGTGGGTCTACTGCAGGTGTCTGATTTCTGCAGACAAGTATAAGAACAGAGTGTATTTGACATATCTGCAGCTCACACACACACGCAGCACAGGTGACAGCTGAGCTTCGACGAGAAACATCACAACCAAAAACTGATATTCAAAGTTACTATTAATAGAAAGGCAGAGCACCTTTGAAGCATAGTATTTTGTCTGTCAGCGTCTGACAGACGTTCAGGTATTCCAGAACAAGCATCAGTCTCCCACATGTGTAGTTTGAGGACGCCGTCACCTGGAGACTCTTGATGTGTTCAGGGTTCAATCCAAAGTCAGAACTGACCCATCAATTATTGAAGCACCTCTTACTGCTCCTCACTGTACAATAAATTCAACTCGTCCACATCGCACAGCATTTGCCAGCTCATGGTGACACAGCGAGGGCAAAAACAGGGGAGTGATTTAGACCTGAGCTTAAATCACAAGTGCACTGGGAGGATTTCTGTTCAACAATGTCTGCTATTGTTGGCAGATTTTACCTCCGGGTGAATTTTATCCCGCTTGGACTCGAGCACATTTTTCCTCCATCTTATAGCCTGCAACTTTATGGACGAAATGAGTACAAATATTTGCACATTAAATTGAAAACCAGACAATATATTCAAATTTGACCGTGCACAATAATTAGGTGAGTTTCATTATGTTTCTTGCTGAATATTTTACTTTATTTGTATTCACCTTATTTTAGATGTGCACACTTACATGTTATTCAGACTTAATTTAATACATTAATACATTGAGCGTTTGATTATAGGTTTAGTTCTTACTTGACTGGAGCTGAAGGGATTTCCCCCTGGAATTAATAAAGTCTAATGCACAAAATGAAAGCAGGAATCTCCATTTAAATAGATTTAGATAAAGATACACATGTCTACATGACTTCCCAGAGGCTGCTGAGGACCTGCATCGGTCCGGATGAGAGGAGGAAGCGGACTGACAGTTGCACCTACCTGCAGATCTGCCCCCTGGAGCCGGCAGTCGATGTACTTCTCCCAGGCATAGGACAAGTCAGCCCGCTGACAAGCGGCCATGGTGTCCGGCGAGAAGCTCCGAGGAAGTCAGGAAAAACGCAACACTTCCCGATTCCTCGGAAGTGCCCCGACCAGCACCGACCGAATCCCCGAACGTTCTCCCAAGTCGCTCATAGCAGATTCATCTTTGTCTGCGCCGCGGGTCCACTTTTAAACTCACATCTGCGCCAAGACACAAGTGCACAAGTGAGAAGGTACAAAGTGTTAGCTTGTAGGCATTTCGCTCAGGTGTACGGGACGCAACTTCGGACACGCACTTGCGGCATGAGTAACACAAACCGGACCGCAGCGGTACAGTGAGCTAGCTAGCTAACAGATGACAGAACCTGCGTGAAGCTACAGGCAGAATGGAACTAGTCACTTCCGGAACTGCATTTTCCCTCCAAATTATAGCACGATGTTTCTGCCAGTTCTACAATAAATATCACAAAATACATATAAAAATATGTTTGTAATAACTGAATATTTCTGTATTGAGACAGCAATAAACACTAAGCGATTAACTGATATAAACACAAACGCTCACAACACTCACGTCTGTGTGACGCAATGTAACGTAAAGACGTTCATGTAACGACATCAAATTCGACCCAGTGCCTATATTTTGTTTAAAAATACTTTCATTCCCTTCAATTTGATTTAACTCACAATTCCATAAGAGCCTATATTTTTTTAAGCGAGTGTCTGTTTACGTCGAAACGTCCACCCGGAGATGTCTCCGATGTGTTCTCGCTCACTTGATAATAGACTGAACAAGACGTTTCGATATTTATTATTACATACATATAGCCACAGTTTTTCCTTACAATATCCAATGAGCGACAAAGCACAGACCACACAGTGCAGCTTGTTTTAATAGATAAAATAAATATGCTAAGGTATCGTGTTATTTGCTAACCGTACGTTACCACTAATCCAACTGCTGTTTGGCAGCTGTCAAAACGGTTTGTATAGAACGTAGAAACAGACGCGTCGTTCAATGAAATAACACGGCATTTTAACCGAATTCACTTCTTGAGTCAATATCCGGCGACAAAGGGATAGAAAATATTTTCCTGCATACCTGCGTTTTTCCATAAATTACAGCCAGCTAATGCTAACCGCTCAGTAGGTACGACTGGGCCAAGAAGCCCTCAGTGTTGACTGGCAGACAGTCTTGTCCTCTTCGTGGAGTAAATAAATAAATCCAATCAATCTCATGATAAGACAACGTCTAAATGAGAACAGAGTATTAGATTTCACGGATGTTATTTTGTTCTCTTATTATTTTTTTCTATTCATGAGTTGTTATTGTCGTTGAAGTTGAATTAAATTTGCAAATTTAATAAAGGAATCAGATACTGAAGACTAGGAGGTTCATAAAACAAATAAAAATCCACAGAAGACTGACAATTTCAGTGCACCTCAGCAAAGATCGATTGTTCGACGTTAGGCGATTGTTTCGAAACAATCGTAGCGGTCTTCCTCGCAGACTAGATGGAGGGTGTACTTAAAACCTTTTGGAGTTCCCAGTCGATGACGCAAACACAAGCTGCTGTTTGTTTCCTTGTTGACGTCACGCAAGTAATCCGCCAATCATTTAACGAGAACAAGTGGTGCGTTTCCAGAATGCGCGGAAAAGGAAAAAACACACACACACACACAATCTGACGATGACTAATTATAAAAACAATAAACTGACCATGTAATTTCAATGGTTTTTCAATAAAATTAAAATTATGTAATTGACAAGACAAGATTAATTGATGCGTTTGATTTAAACTACTTAGATGGAATCATTATTAATACCAACTGCAGCCAGAAACTCCCTGGAAAATGCAGCAGTATTAAATGCAAGCAAACAGCAGATGGCGCTATTTGATGCTAAAGCCACAGACACAGCAGCCCAACATGTTAGAAAAACAAGTTTATTCACTTGCTGCCAGACATGTAAACTCATCCCACCTGATTGTACAGAAACTTTTAGTCCTATGTCAAAAAACACTGAATCCAAACCACCGACAGGAAATGATGTCATACGTTTCCTGCATTGAATTTCACATTAAATTATTCATCCCTTGAGTTTCATTCTCAGTGTGCACTCAGTAAAGTCAACATAATAGTGTTCTTATTTACAATTCTGTAAGGCAGCTATGGTTTGATAAAGGCAACAGGAGGTGTAAAGATGTAGATAAGTAAATAACAAATAATGGCACAGTAAGTTCACCCCTGCTTCTCAGAGGCATTTTCAGCATTTCGTTTAGTAAAGCTGAATGGCTCCTAATTTGTGGTCAAACATCCAAGTCGCCAACATCCGCCTCCTCATTTTAGTACCCGCTGTCTCTCTCCACACAGCTCACCCCGACTGCATTGTCAGGACATTTGCAGGAACGACCGTTGGGCGTGGCTAGACAGAGGTGTGTGCAACCGCCGTTGTTACCAGCACAGTAGTTTTGTCCTGGCAGAGGAAAAAAAACATGCAAACACGATGAGTTTTATTTAAAGAGAAATACACGTAAACGTATCACTGGCGCTACATTTACGCTAACTGATCGTTGCATTATGACGGTACTCCAAAGGAGGCTAGCGCGAATGTATCAGCAGGGATACCGTCGGTGGAGGGAGCAACAGGAAGCAGCCTCCTCGTTGTTTGTCCAACAGATATACACATACTTAAAGGAAACGCATAGCAAAGTCCAGATGTTAGAGGCCCGTTCTCTGGTCCACATTCCCTGGCTTTACACAAGCATCTTATCTATGAGGGAGGATGTGTCTGTCTGGTGCTGCGTCTTGCCCAGTAACATCTGTCATCCTTTTACTTCATGATGGATATGAACGATGGAATTCCTCCAGTTGTTGTCAGGTTGGGGAGTGGAAGCAGCAGTTGGGAGTTTTGTAACATGCACCCCAGAAGGCACAGAAGACAATTCACAAGACAATATCAATAATTGAGGTGACACCTTTGTTATATTTACCTGAGGGACACTGAGCGTAGGCCGCGGCGAGCCCGTATAGCTTGGTCTTCTTCTGGGGCTGGAACTCGTCCGACTCCCTGCCAGCATAGCGGTCCACTGCAACCACAGCGTCCCTGTTGCAAACAGCACACAGGTTCAGCAGACTGTCTCTGCTTGGGCTTGATAGAATCCTGCTCCTGCATTTTGGTGCAAGAGTTCCTCAGACCCCACCCCCACCCTTCTCACTCCCCCCTCCTCCTCCACCACCACCTCTCAACCTTTCCTTGCAGGGCTGCAGTGCTTGGTAAGATCAGAGAGAGGCCCTGGGCAAGTCACTCGCAGACGCTGAGGCTGAGAAATTGCAAGCAGCTGCCACTTTTTAAGATGCCTCCTCAGCCCACATGCGCTCTCATACGCCCCCAACCCCCGCCTTGCCTCTGCAACATTCAGAGTCATGGGACGAAAACCACACATTTCCAGGCCGGGAGTGCCTGCGAGAACATCAAGGCTCTTTGCCTCTCAGTGCAAGGCTGATGTGTGGAGAGACTTTTGACCTTTGACCCACGCTCTTCGACCTCTACCTTGACACATGCCTTTAACCGAGGACCATGGTAAATGGCTGCATTATGTCTTTGGGTCCTGTTTAAAAACCTCAAAGTTATTTAGTCTCTAAAAGTATCCACGCTAGCTACATGAGAGAAATGTATATTTTCAAGAAATTTATCTTAACATTAACCCTTTAATACCAACGGTATCGCTGCCGATACATTCGTGCTAGCATACTCATATCATAGTACCGTAAGTGTTCTCAACTTTCAGGAAGCGATCAGCTTTTTGTCCTTCTCCTAGCTGGTTGGGCATTTAGCATGCTAGCACGAATGTAGCGCCATGGATATCGCTGGTGTTAAAGGGTTATACACAAAATACTCAGGACAACATTTTGTTTCAATCGTACATTTACTCGCTGCTGATGAACACAAACCTCCTCCAGTCAGTGTAGTAGATGTTCTTCCCAAACGAGGTCATTCCAAACGGGTACTGGATCCCCTCCATAATCTGCCTGCGATCACCTCGGCCAGGATTCATACACTCCATTTTATGTGTCCCTATGGGCAGGAAACCACCATTAACACGCATGGCGCACGGCACACTTTATTCTTCACGTGCCAACCCACCTGCATCTGCCCAACAGAGTAGTGAGGTCTGAGAGTCGTAAGTCAACCCGTTTGGCAGGCCGAGGTCGTCCTTCACCAGCACCCTCCTGTTGGTTCCATCCATGTAAGAGGTCTCAATCTTGGGAGCATCTCGGTTCCAGTCGGCCCAGTACAGATACCTGTTGTAATTGTAGAAGAAGCGCGTCAGGTCTCTGATCACGATCGAGTTCCAGTGGTATTTGACCCTTATGCCGTATTCCTGTTGCTCCATTTGAACTAGCATAATCTACCTGGTGTGAAGACGGAGCAAGGGGAAGGAGAATTTGTCGCTTCCTGATAATTTGAGAACAGTCATGTTAGCGTCATTACAGTAAGCCCATTCTGTCTGCTGCCGTAATGACAGTAACTTGTATCTCTTTCTCCTACCTTTTTTTTTCACACCAGGTAGGGGAACTGAGATAAACCTCTTTTACGGTAAACATGCAATTGTATAATGTTTCAGTTTGGTCAATGGAGAAACAAGTGGAGAATCATTACACACCCATTGGGGGGGTCAGTGATAATAGCACGGGGGTTGACGAGATCAGTGTCAATGATGACTCGTCGCTGGGATCCGTCTAGAGAAGCCACCTCGATGCGATCCTTCACGGAATCCGTCCAGAACATAGTTCGGGCCAGGTGGTCGATGGCGATCCCCTCTGGACTGTCCAAATCTGTGACAAAACAGCAACAAACGCTCAGTTTCAAAGTTTCTCCACCACATGGAAATGAAGGAGAGCAGTGGCGCTACCTGATCTAATCACAGCAACAGGTTCCCCTCCCTGGATGTTAGCTTTGCTGATGGACGGAGATGTGATTTCCGTCCAGTAGACCATTTTCTCAACGCAGTCGTAGGCCAGTCCGATGATTACTTTCTCCTGTGGATCACCCACAAACATCCATCTTTGAAGTGCACTTTATTAAAACAGCCGCAGTTTGAGCTAGAAACACGAAGCAGATGTGATTTTGTTTGTTGTAAACATCAATGTCGAGACATAAATCTAGACAAGTAGAGCTACATGCTGAGCAGATGCTCAGCCAGACATCAGCACAGCTGCTCTGGAAATCAGACAAACAAAAAATGCGTCCAAAGACGGTGAACTGATGTTAGCAATTAGCGTGAATAACCATGTGCTGCCAATAAAGCAGGAAGAGAACCAGGCAGCAGATGTCGCAGATAGGATTGTTACCAGGTTTGCAAAGCTTTTAGGAGTAAGAATGTAAGGAACCATCTAAACATAGCATCTAAATTATGGAAGCAGCTGTGAAAAATACTAAAAACACTAAAACACACAATAATGATGTTCAATGCATCAATGCACAGTGACATCGCTTCACTGACATTGACTTCATGATGTCACAATGTTGGGACTCTCAACGGCCGTGACTTATTCTGTTTAACATATCATGTCGTAGGTCCCCCAGGACCACCTGAGTCCACGACAAATTTCTCAAAGGGGACATTGAACTGTATTGAACTGAATTGAACTGAACGGAATAATCTGAACGGACGCTGAGGTCGGAATGGTGCTTCAAGAGATAATTGTGCCTAGTGCTCGTCCCTGCGTCGCAATGATAAAGAATCATTCTAAAAGGATGGTTCTAGATGGTTCTAGATGGTTTGAGAACAAAAATGTAAATTTTCCGATAATTTAATTCAAATCCATTCATTACAGACAAACATATGCTGGGAAAAAACAAACCTCCTTGGTGGAGTTTTGACCATAAACAGGCCGAGGAGAAGACACCCAGAGCTAAAGCTTAGAAGGATACGTGATTTTTGTGGGAAGCAGTTGCTTGTGTGGGAACCTTCTACACGCAAGTGACAAATTGAAGGAAAGAAGGGAAAACTAGAATGGACTAAAAATAGGAGTAGGCAACATGGATCATGTCATCTGCTTCTGGACTTCTTCCCTAGAGACGTACGGGCAGATGCAGGACGGCCTTGGCATCATCTTTCTTCATGTCGTAACCTTCCAGCGGGACATGCTCGATCCTGCCACTCTGGGCGTACAACAGGTGTGTCCCCGGAGGCAGGGGGTGGACGTCAGGTCGAGGGGTGGGTCCGACAGGTGCAGGCGGGCCGCCATGGTCAATGCCTGACGTCAAAGTGGACAATGAGGGAATCTTGTAGAGATCCGTTATTTCATTTGCTTCTTTCACGCACACGTTTTCATTTTCTTCTTCTTTTTTCTAGCTGTGAATGTAACAGTATCTGAATTGTATTTCTATCGTGTTGTCCCAACACACTCATTTATTTAAAGCGAAGCCAGGGACCGAAACTCACACATCGGCCGGCTGCCGGGCCCAGAGCGAGACCCCTGGATCTCCTGTCCGTTTTGGTCCACACACCAGCAGTACCCCGTGCTGCCGTGGCACTGCATGGGCTCGTAGGCGCCGTTCTCGTCGCACGAGGGGATGTACTGTCCGACGGCGGGGCGGGGGCCCCGTGGACCGTACTCAGTCACGGCCAGGAGACTGTCCCTGTGGGTCTCACATCGGGTCTTTGTCCTCTCTGAAGAGAACGAACACACAGGTGTTACGGGGCGCTGTGTTCCACAGGAACAACGGGCTTCAGCTGGAGTTTATTCTAGTGTTTATACTTTTACTCTTTTTAGCTTTGGCTTTACTCTTCCACTTTCCATTTTTGTTTTTTTTGTTTTTTAATGATTCGTTTTTTTTTAACTTTTTATTGCTCTATTTAATGCTGTTTTTTTCCCCCTGGTTTAATTTCTGTCTATTTTGAAACTATCTACTTTGCAACTGTGCTAGACGAATAATCCTTTCTTGTCTCAGTGACAATGAGAGGACTGTTATTATCTGTCATTTATACTACTACTACTACTACTACTACTGCTGCTACTACTACTACTACTACTACTACTACTACTACTACTACTAATAATAATAATATAATTTTCTAAGCACTTTTTACAGGCGCTCGAAGGTACTTTGCAGTGACAAAAATACAAACATCGGATATTAGATATAAAATATTCAGTTAAAAAATACAGTAAAATTAATTAAAGTGAAGTTTTTCTTTTTTTAAAAGGTAAAAAAGAAAAAAACAAACAAACAAGTTGGACATCCAGATAACTTACCTGGAGAGCAGTACACGCCATCGCCATAGTAACCTGGTCTGCACTGGCAGCTAAAAGATCCCTGGGTGTTGTAGCAGGCGGCATCCTGGTGGCACCTGCCCGTCTGGCACTCGTCGATGTCTTCAAGCAGAGTAAAAGTCAGTTTTCTATGGCGGTTTGCGATCTGCAGTGCAGTCTGTGTCAGTCTGATCACACAAGTGTTTTGCAGAAAATCCAGCGGGAAGAGTGTAAAGAATGGAAACTATGAATGAGGGACACTGGGCAGCAGCCAAAACAACCATACTCTGAAGGTCAACACATGAAATGCCCATCTGTTTTCCATGTTTCGCTGCTCAGCCTCCACAGATGTGTTACGTAACTAATCTCACCTCCCCCGGTCTCGAGCAGATGGTGTAACAATTACGGCCCATGTAGGGAGTTTGTGTGTCTGTGTTGTACCTTGGCAGATTCTCCCATCGCCAATGAACCCCGGCAGGCAGGAGCAGATGTAGGAGGAGCCGCCGGTATAGCTGCACTGAGCGCGCTCAGGAATGTCGCAGGTATGGGTGCCTTCTTCACAGGCGTCCACAGGTCGGTTGACCTCTGTCAGAGAAAAACGGCTGAGAATGCTTTCAGAGATAAAAAAAAAAAAAAAAGCTGATCCACACAGCACGCATTCTGACATCACATCAGTTTTCACTTTAGTCGTTGTTTCCGGCGGAAATGCCCATGCAGGTGACTTTTTTCACGACAGTATCTGAGCTAAGAACAAGAAATAATCCTCGTTTGTGCAATTCCACACAACCACACTGTAAAAATGTTTCATTTCTAATACTTAAAATAAGACACATCTCCTAAAACGAACTGTGTCAAGGAAATTTTAACTTATTTCAAGAGAAAATATGTTTGAAAGAAATGAAAATTGTCTTAACACAAGTTACTTTTTCAGGTGCCTTTTAAGAGTTTTTTACATTAGAGTAACAGCAAACATCTTTGCACATCTATGTCTTCGGCAGGTGTGTCGGAGGAAGAAAATTTAGTCCAAAGTGCTTGAAGGGTAAAACGTTTTCCTGAATAAAGCATTTCTTTCTGTGATGTTTGGTTCAAAGACTATTTCCATGATGAGAAATAAGACAAGTATTCTTCCTAATATTTAGAGTCTTTGCAGTGGGAGGATTTGCCAGCACATACCGATGCAGGTGTGCCCGTCGCTGGCGAACTGATAACCCTCCTCGCATTCACAGCGGAAGGTCCCAGGCTGGTTGTTGCAGATAGCGTGGGAGCCGCAGATCTGAGGGGTTTCTCTGCACTCATCAATATCTGATAAGGATAAGAGTCAATTAGCATCACCGATCCGCTCAGTCCAAAGTTGGGAGCTCGGAAGTCCAGATTATCAGAGATCAGAGAGGAGGGTTCAATTAGATTTCTTAATTACAAGTGCTTGAAGATAGCATCGGTCTGCAATACATCCTTCCTGTTCCTGCTGTTGGTGCCTCACAGCTCTTCCTGTGCCTTTACTAGTATAGAACATCGGCTGGGAACGAGGAACCAACTTGATATGCTGAGTATATCTGTAGAACATCTGTGGATGTGTCTGCACTGAGCGAGGACGCGACCCATTTCATAACAGTCGGGTTCTCACCATAGCAGGTGCGTCCATCGCCGTTGAACCCAGCGGCGCACTGGCAGGTGAACTGTGTCCCGTCTCCAGGTCGGCAAACGGCGTTGGTGTCACAGCCATGTCGCCCGGTGAAACATGGGTTCTCCTCCGGCTGCCCCCCTAACAGAGTCAGAGGTATATTTTCTGACTAACTGAACACTTGATACTAAATATTCACCAGTCGATAGAAACGTCTTAATCAGGATGTTTTGAGTTGCAATCCAGGAAGGAAGTGAGGCTCAAGCCATAACAGGAAGACAAGAATAATCTCCATGACCTCACCGTTTACATCCCCGATCTTGTTGCTCATGGCAAACCGGATGAGTTCATTATTGGCATCGTACATGACAAAGACCTGGTCCACGCTCAGCATCTGGGTGGGTCTCATGTCCCTTAAAGACTCGTCGTGCTGACAGCTCCGGAAAGAGATGGTCTGCCGCCACTGATAGGTCCTGGTTTCAGTGGATCCATCCGGCAAACTCACAACATAGTCCCGAGTGGAGGACGAGGTGATCACTGGGAGGTCGGATCGACAGGTAAGACACACGGAGAGGATTTTAAGGTTTTGACATGTGGGCGAGCAGCATGGTGCAATGGAAAAAGTACGGCGGCCCAGAAGGGTTAAAAAAATACAAGAGCGGCAAAACACTAAAAAAAAGCAGGACTATTGTATTTCGTTGACCCTTCTGGGCCACTGTACAAAAATAACTCCAGTGACATTCCTGTTGAAATTATGTTTTGTTTGGTTTTAGCTTCTCGCCTTCTGGTCAAAGCTTACAGTTGTTGCTGTACTGGTAGATCTCTGAGTAGGAGTCGATCTGAACAGTGGAACCACGAGGCACCTCGGGGACGCGGCCCTCCAGGGTGCTGCTCACCACCAGGTGATCGTGCTCATCGATGCCTTTGAACTCCTGCCTGATGGTCAGCTTCTCATTCCCGGGCAGGAAGGTCACGTCAGCCTGCCGTGTGAACTCGCCTCCTGCAGAGGACAATGGTCAATGGTCAATGTTAAAGTCGGAGAAGAACTGAAGCAGGGTGAATCATGAGGATGTCACATCATGGAACAGTAAGATCCTCCCGCTCACCGATGATACTGAAGCCATTCTTGAAGCCGGGTTGCTCCAGTGCAAACGCCCACCCAATCACACCCCCCAGGGCGGACAGGGGCTGCAGTGAGGGCCCAAGGGATTGAGGGATGTCGCTGATGGCCACGTAGGAACGGCCATCATTTACCACCACGTACGAGTGGAGATCGTTGCCCTTGAACTCCTCTGGATACGGAGAGCTGCCCACATACACTTTTCCGTACACTTTACCGTTCATCCTTTGTGGCTTTCCTGAAAAAAATACCCAAATATAGATTCATCCTTTATTTCAATGAGTAAGGACTCACCAATAGTATCGCTGGCGCCACATTCGTGCTAGCATACTTTGGAGTACCATAATTACATGACTACAAGAAAATGTCAACGGTTCCTGAAAACTGAGAAGCTGCACTGGGTTCCCCTACCTGTTGTGAGGAACAAGAAAAGGTTGATTGGTAACAGCCATGTTTGCGTCATTACGGTAATCCCATTCGCCCCGTTGCCAAAATCATTACAGTAATGACAGCAAATTGGCTGTGAAGCGCAACTTCTCAACTTTCAGGAACCAATCAACCAACTGTACTGGCAGTGATACCGCTGATGTGAAAGGGTTAAAAGACAAATTGAATGTCCTGAACCCTTCATTCACCTCTGGTTCAGTCTTGTTCAAAAGAGCTAAAAAATAGCTCATGTCACTTAGGGTCACGTCTTCAGCTTGCCTGGTTACATATTACGCAATTACCCACTTTTATTCCATTTCACTGAGCCAGAATTCACGCTTGTCTACAGTCTGCATCCAAACGGAACGTGACCGTACCCTCTGCCACACATCCGATCCCATTGCCGTAGAAGCCGGGCCGGCAGTGGCAGCAGAATCCCGTGGAGTAGTCCTTGCAGTCAGCAAACTGGGAGCACTTATCCCTGTTATTTGCGCATCTTCCAAGATTGTAAGAGAACACTGGAAACAGGAAAAAAAAGCACAATAAGCCAGAACAGAAGAATCGAGGTGACGTCACAGCAGAACACTGAACGCACCGTCCACGTTGATATCCGTGTCATCGACCACCACCACTTCCGGGTTCGCCGGCTGATGTGGCTGATACTGAACTGGATGGACTTCAACTTGCTCCCCTTCGGTCTCAAAAGCAGGGTACACCACTTGCTGCCCATTAGTATAAACAGTCCTCCTTGTATCAGTGGCCTCCTCGCGGCCTTCGGCGGCTGCTTGTGGTGTGACTGCTTGAGGTGTGGCCTCGGTGGGCAGGTCGGTGACCTCCCCTGGAGCTATGTTGGTAAAATAGGGGGAGGTTCCAATGTCATACACCCACACACCACGGCGACCCGAATTGGTTTGCCTGTAAGGGCGAGAAGTTAAATACATTTTTAGTCACTGTTGTTCAATCAGTATCCAGCCAGCAACACTGCTTGACTCACTCTGCTAAAGCCCGTATGGAGGCTTCGTCGTCCGTGGTGGTGCGGTAGTATTGTCCCTGACTGGAAAAAATGAATCCCCGAACCAAACCTTTGCTGAAACCAGCATGCAAGATCCCACTACCATTCTCCACAGGCGAGGTGGTAAACTGTATCCCATCTCTCGGATACAGGACAATAGCGTAGGAGTCGGTATCCAAGGTGGCGAAAACCATTTGGAAGGTGTTTCTCTGTGTAACAAAACATTATAAGATACCCAGATCAGATACCCAGGTCATGTGAGAATCTTCTTCAATTCTGAACGGAAGAAGCTTTCCGGCTTCAAGCAACTTCAAGCAAACTTTAAGTCCAGTTGGCTGCGAATTAACCCAGCAA
>JBBMJM010115144.1:0-15312 GCA_037832705.1 Centriscus cristatus
CCTCCGTTCTTCTTACGTCTGTCTCCCCCTACTGCTCTGGGACCAAAAACGGGATGAATAAAACGGGTAAAAAAAAAAGCTCTCACACTGTGCACTGTGTTGAGTGTGTGTGTGTGTGTTGTGGTCAGTGTTTGGGATAATGAGCCTGCTCCAGCATTCCGTCTCTCTGGTGAGCCTGCAGCTGTCCCCTAACAGATAATATTTCCTGCACTATTAACAGGGATGCCAAACTGTGAGTGTGTGTGTGTGTGTGTGTGTGTGTGTGTGTGTGTGTGTGTGTGTGTGTTTGCACCGAGAGGCCCCGTTTGTGTCTAAATATGTGGAAATGGGCCCGAGTCACAGGTCACAGCGTGACGATGTCACTTTGGGAGACAAGGGTTTTGCTCAGATGCTGATGTTGATGACACAGCACGAGGACCCGAACCTCCACAGTTATCAGTGCACCCTGTGTAACGTGATACTTCCCTGCACTGTACTTCCTCTTTTATATGTTCAGCGTGTGTGTGAGAACAAAGCACATCCTGTCTCATCTGGCTGCCATGCCTCGCTGCAAATTAAACAGCTGACCTCGCGCAACACGACCATATTTTGAGGTTGACTCTGCAGTAGCAAACATCTGTAAGATCCTGGCAAGACCAACAGAAACCACATCCTACTGTACTCGATAATAAATCACTCCCCAGGTCCACGGTAGCAAACTGGAGCGGCACCGAGGCCAGTGCAATTAGCTGCCATCATTTCTTACATTCAACTTTTCTTCTAAAGGTCATCGGAAAAGGCTGCTTCAGCTTTGAAAACTCCCAGGTTCATCACCCCCGCACACCACCTTCTCCGTCCTCCGTCCACCCACACATACACACATACACACTCTCCTCCGGGGAAATTGAAAACAGATGCTTAAATGTCAAATTTAAAATGAGATTCCCGTGCTGCCCCACCCCACCCCCCACCCCCTCCAACATTAATGAAAATGAAGACTTAATGCCACACACAAGTCTGGGTGGAAAGATCAGATGAGCTTTGTTCGGAGGAAATGAAACCAAGTACAACAAGCTTCCCCACAAATCTTTGAAAGGATACAAAAACAGGTCGACGGGGGAATTTGAGATTTATCCAGAGGCACGAGGAGTCACTCCTGCAGAGACACAGGGCGCAGCAGGGGTCCAGACTTTGGCTTGGAGTTTTTCCTGGAAACGTAGAGGGTTCTTATTCTCACCCGTCCCCACAAAGTCAAAGGAAGCCGAGCGAAAGACAGAAGAGAAAAAGGGGGACTGCAGACGCACGACAACGACAAAATCTGTTCCATATTGTGGATCGATATCTCACTTTTTTTCCTTTCCGTCTGCCCGGATGTTCGTCTTCTTTTAAGCTGAACAAATTTACTTCAGAAGCATCCGCAATAGTCTGTTATCACCGCATCATCGAGTCTGACCCGGGATGAATGGACACTACAAAAACACTACTAAACAGTCCCAGATATTCCATGTTACATGTGTCTGCTTAAGTGGTTGACTGTGGCAGAAAAAAAAACCCTAAAAACTTAAAAAAAAGAAAAATCAAGTCGGAGCTGCTGTATTGGATTACAACGTACAGGTGTACCTAATGAAGTGGCCCGTGAGAGAAAACAGCTGAAACGTATTAAAATCGATGTGATTATGGGCAAATGGCAGATTTATGACAATTGAATTATGTCTCGATCTACTTACAGCACAATATAATTCTTGTTTCCTTTCCTGGATGTGGTCGACGCTTCGAGCTAAAAATGGGATTCACAGTGCAGGGATGTGGTGGCTCAGTGTTTCCACGTTGCTCCTCTGCTGACCTCCAGCTCTGTCCGGTGGGACAAACGCCTCACACTCTCCCTCCCCTCTGTGTGTCTACTGGTTCGGCTCCAAAACTCTCTGGACCCCCGTCAGCGTTTGAACCCCTCCGCTATATCTCCTGTTTTGTATCAAAACGAGGTTGGTCGCTGTGGCGTGTCGATCTGTTCTACTCTTCTGCTGCAGGTGGATAATTCTCCAGAGGGCGTCTGCTAGGGGGTGTGAATATGACACAACCTCTCCTGTATTTTTCTCCCTCCATCCCTCCCTCCTCCTCCTCCTCCCCCCACCAGGGAAATGAGACGCAGCCTCATCAGATACACACGGCCTGGTATGACTCTTTTGACCGTTTTAAACCCTTTAAGCTGTTTTAACCATTTAACCTCACTGTGTTAAACTGTTCATTGCTTTGTTACTTTTATTTTTTTTTCGTGGTGCAGAGTTTCCCCCTAACATGCAATTTCCTTGTAACTTGTGTGCAATAACAATAAGGTCTATTCTATTCTATTCAATCAGACTATTTGGCCCTAAACCCTCCTGCGAATCCTGCAGAATCCCTTTCTGGTTCTGCTGCACACAAGTTCCACTCAGAACGTCAAGGACATTGTCAGATGAACAAATGTGGACACTTTTTTGGCTACACGGAGAGGAATAATACGAACTAGTAAATAGAAGCAGCCATCACGTTGCATTTGAATTTGTTACATTTCAATAAGACTCGATCATAAATAACAGCGTGACGTTGAACATGAGGTCACATCTGGATGAAAATGCTTTGACAGCCTAAGTGCCCCGTTTCACCACGAGAGACTCTGTGGATCCTTGTAAATGTGTCAACGATCTCAGCCGGCTTGTCTTTACGGTTTGCACCTGCACATACTGGTCATCCTGAGGTCATCGTCAAGATGGGACGTCACAGGCCAGGAGGCCCCCGAGGAAGCAGAAACCTTCGGGATGCAAATGGAACCCACTGACCTCGTCTCTGAATGAACCCAACTTGTGCTGCGGGACCGTTGATGCGGAAATGCACACACATCCAATGTTGTGAACTGACCGACAAACACACAACCACAAGCAAACACACAAACCAGTGAAAGGAGAGAAAAAAAAAACCCAAAAGTCCTTGGCAAAGGTGCTGATGTAAAATCGGACTATGCACACTATGTTCAGAAAGAAGCGGAGGACGTCTCTGCATTTAGAGATGAAAGGAGAACGTGAAGCTGCGTTTTGATCAGCTTCCAGCACAATGTGCAGCACATCTGCCACGAGCTGCCGACTGATGCACAGATACAGATGACGCCATGTAGGGAAACCGATCCGGCTGCTCTCTCTGTTGTGGCAGTGTGTGCTTAAGCAGGGATGAGGTGAGGGAGGGTTGTGGGGGGAGGGGTCCAGGCATTTATCCCGTGCCATGCCAGGTGATTACAGTCTACTGGCGCTGGCAGCCGAGGCAGACGACTCCTCTCCAAGTCTTTTCAGTAGCGCAGCAGAGAGCGTGCCTGTGCTTGTCACGGCCCAGTGGGGCTGCAGAGGGTTCAGTCTCAGGGCTTCATCCTGCACACGGCATGTGTATCAAAATGCGAAAGCAATTATGTGTGCACATAAGAAAAAAAAAAAAAAAAAAAGCACACAACATGCGAACACACATCCTGGTGCACCACATAAAGCAAACGCTGCCACACATCGGCACTAACAGAGAGACCATTGAGAGCCTGTGTTTGTTTAAACGGTCATAAGTCTTCTCGTCAGGCTCGGGGAGGGAGAGAGGGAGAGGGAGGGAGAGAGAGAGAGACAGAGAGAGAGAGAGAGAGAGAGGGCGATGGCGTTTGGTGAACATGGTGAGAGGCACAGGGGGCAGTGGGGAGGTTCGGTTTATGAGTGAGTGACTGAGAGAGTGAGTGACTTGGCACCTCGTAGTTCAATAAACAACAGCCTGTTTGATTGGAGTGCTGGGTGAGGAGCAGTTGGGACTAAAATAAAGAGTGTTTCAAGTGCTTGTGCTACACAGCGTGGAATGTTGGGAGAGAAAAAAAAAAAGAGCCACACGAGCTACTCTCCCTGCAAATAATTTAACAAAAGGATAAAAACTACAAATCCCATTAACATTTGATAGGAAAACTGGCTGCTACAATGTGAACTTTGTAACAAACATCTGTAAGAGATTATCACATTTATATGTAACAACATGGGGGGGGGTGTTTCCAAGGCTTCTGGAATGGGATCGTTGGTGATACCTGTGTATGAAAGAGCTGTTTTTTATTCATCGTGTAACTCCACACTGATGATAAAATGACCTCACTGCCGAGCTACAGAACCTTTAATTCAAACACTGCGGATCCTGCAAACACTTTCCATTCCACTGTTAAAAGAGGTTCTCAGCGCTGTAAAATAATAATGAGGGTGAGAAAGGTGAGAAAAATGGCTAAACCAATAAAGTTTACGAGTTGAAAATTGCTTGAAAAAAAGAAAAGAAGAGACGACCATCGGTTGAAAACAGACGCCACAGCCAAGTTGGACTTGGTGCGTCCAGGTACAAGTGTACACGTGAAGCCGATGTTTAAAGTCCTTTTCTGAGGGCGAAGCTCTCCCGTCTACTCCCCAGGGACACAGAGGAACTGAAACCGAGCGCTCATCACTCACTGTACCGCCTGGGGGCTCGAATCTGTCTGCACAGACACACAAAGGAGCAGATGTAACTGTAGAGCGCAGACAAACATGTACACCTGTACAGTACGCGCTCCCATTCTCTGCTGCCTTCTCCCTCTCAAACCCCTGAAACCCATCAGCTGGAGGTTGTCTCTGCCCACAGCCCCCGGAGCCCCCGGAGCCCCCGGAGCCCCCGGAGCCCCCGGAGCCCTTTGATAAGTGCATACGTGCCCGTTATACAAACAGTATCAGGGTGACGCAAATGGATATACGTCGCCACACACACACACACACACACCCCTACATGGGGGTGACTATTTACTGACGTGCTGTGAACTAGCGGAGGGCTGCTGCTGCTCTGGGAGCTATCAGAGGACGTGACTGATAAACATCCTTTCTTTTAAACTGCTTCCATTCATTGCTATGTGAGGCAAAAGTCGTGACGTGCACCTAAAAGCGTTCCGAACCCAAAGCTACGGAGCATGAATAACTGTACGACACTGTTTGGACGACTGCGGGGAAACCAACGCTTGTTTTCTTGTCTCTCCTCCACGTTTATTCAGCCTTTGAGTCTTTAAATCTTCACAGCATAACAGGATTTTACACGTGCGAGCGTATGCACGGCGCACATTTGTCACCACAGAATGCTCATTACAACAAATCCCTTTACATCCAGAAAAGCCGGCGTAAATACGCCAGGAGCCAGAGAAGAAAATCGTTATCTTGTTGTGCCTAATTCCTGCAGCGTGCGTTTTGTGGCGCTCAGCTCAGCAGCGATGTTTTGCAGACAATATCTCCCTGTGAGCTGCCCCCCTGTCTGTGTGGCCCCCACCAGCTAACCCTCTCCCAGCATCTGCGGAGATGAGGGCCTTATTAAAACAATCTTCCCAATTAACATTCCTGCTCCCTGGAGCCTCAACAAGACACAACCCCTCCTAAAGTCTGCAACCACAAAGAAGCTGTGTAGGAACCTGACCGGCCATGAGACCTTTGAATGGGACTCGTTCGAGCGGGGGTTTGTGGAGGCAACTTGTTTTTCTTCCTGAACAAAAAAAAAAAAAAATCCTGCACTGACTTGGATGGAGCTGGACAGACAGGGATACTGTGACAGACGCCTGCCAGCCCCCTCGCCCCACGTGCATGAGTACAACGGGCTCTCCTGCAGCGCTATTTGACCCTCTGCTTACCCTCAACTTAACATCTTGGAAGACAGACATCTGCTCTGGAGCGCTCCGATCACAAGACGCTCCCAATGTCCCGATCTTCATCTTCCCAAAACAAAGATCTATTACAAACTGACAGCAGAGGCTGCTACGCTGTTATTTTATCACACTGCTGTGCAAACAGAAACTGGGCAGGGAGAATTAAATCCCGGGGCGCTCCCAGTGATGAGGTTCTGGATCGGTTTCATATCACATGACACAAACACACCACAGCTACAGCTCGTCCCTCAGCTCAGCGGGACCTTCCTGCGGTTAATGTGCAACAGTTTCCATCGTCGAAGGAGAAACACTCGTGTCTTTGCTGCATGGAGGTGTCCAGCTACCGGGGGTAAAGTCTTCGAGGGGCTATTTCACCTGCGGTAACGGTAACATGTGTTTGACTGTCAGTCAAACACATGTTACCGTTGAAACAAATCGTTTCATTGTCCAAACACACATTACACACTCTACCCTGGGTGGGTGTCGGTCATCGGGGGGCCTTGATGTGCACGTTTTCATACCAATAAACGTGCATTCACTCATCTCTCAGAAAGCATTACAAAAACAACCGCGCACTCCATGCACTCGGAGTTATTAATGTTTTTCCACAACGAAGGTCTAATTAGACAGAGGTGTAGGAAACCGGAGGAGACGGGGGTGGGGTGGGGTTGTTGTGAAGAACGGTGCGTCTTGGTCCGACTATGATTACATCAGCGGCTGTTGCCGAGATGTTCATTTAAGAGTAACATGATAGTGGCTGTGCGGAGGGAAACAGGCAGGCAAAGAGGGGGAAAAAAACGAGGGGAAGGAAAAAACACAAGGGGATCCAAATAATGTCATGTTACAGTCGATCCCTCAGCCTTTCGTCACGGCCACTTTCATTTCCACCACGCTGATCCGCCTCCAATCACTTTACCAGGCACTGGGGAGACAGGGAGGTGGGGGACGGACAAGGGCCCAGGCAGGAAAAGGCTACGGAGGTCAGGTCAAAGTGTGGAGGTGTGCAGGGTCCTGACAGAGGAGGGGAGAGGAGGGAGGGGGGCTGCTAAAGAGGGTGAGACCAAGCAAATAAGGGATCCGAGTAGGACACATCTTTCCCCGATCAGCTGCCGTCCCGTTTTCAATGGCTTCCACATGAATCCTAAACTTTCCCAGATGGAGCCGGTCAAGATGAAAAGATGCCCATACTCCTATCTAAGAAGGGATCTGTTGCACCGGGCAGAGCTTCCTAAAGGGATGGACCGAGCTGGGGGAGGGGGAGGGTAACCGAGTTGAAATTTCATCTTTAACACTCGCTCACATGTGACTGTGTGCTCCGCGGCTGTTGCCAAAAAGCCTCGGCCCTATAGCTTTTCACTACACTTGACAAGTTGCCATGCAACGTAATATCCACCATAGCTGAAGCAGAGGAGAAAGTTTAGTAAGTGTGCCAGAAATTACCCTGATCCCTGTGAAATTGACACTGTGTAAGGTTTCAGGAGTGATGTTAAACCCTGGATTTTCCATCTTTACATTTTCATTAGGTAGCGCATACACAAAAAGGAAAGTGCCTTCTTCCTTTTGTTCTGCTTTGGTTTATGGGATACGTTGCTACTTTGAACATGGCAGAAACAAGCCGGTGAGCTGATTTATGGAACCTCTCCACAGGGTGCAAACTGATCCGGCTCAAGAAATGTAAGGCTCATCCACCACCTCCACTCACAGAGGACCCTAAAATATCAACGAGATTTATAGAATCCTCTCGGAGGTAGTATATGGCTTTTGTGTGGCCCCCGGGTTCGAGCAGCTGCAGCATAAAACGGTAAACATTGTGGCAGGTATGGGGCTGCAAACCCGTTCCATCTTCTTGACGGTGTCTCCTCACTCAAACTCTTGTCTTCGTCATGTTCCGTCCTACATGTGGGGATCAGAACTTCCCTGAATTCCATCAAACAGAAACATCTGGGGGAGGTTTTACAGCTGCTGGCTGACATTGAAATATGAATTATTGGTATTACAACTTATTTGAATTCAACACCCAGCAGCCTCCTACCTCTTGGTAACTCATCAGCGTCAGCATCTAGAAATTCACCTTTTCGTTCTGATTCCATGATTTCATTGTCTTGTCATTGTTCAGCGACACCCAATCTGTTCTGACAGTAAGAAAGTGTATCCACATTTTATTGACCAGCTCTTCTGTTCACCTCTCCTGCCCTGGTTTTGTCGCGCGGGCGTCTGCAAGGACGACTGCCGCAAGGCAGCAAACCTCGACTTCAACCCTTTATGAAAAGGAAAAAAAAGTGCAACTCAACTTCATGGAAGTCGCTCCCTAACATCTGAAGGCGTGCGGTCAGCCAAACCCCCGTGTGCATCGCAGACAGATTACGACGAAGAGAAAGCCCATCTGGAGCAGTGTGTTAGGGGGGGTAGAAGATCTGGCAGACAAAGCACTTATGTATTCATTGGGATGACCTAATACCAACGCAAAGAAGTGTATGTATGAATTTCTAAAGCTGTTTCACAACGCTCGCTCGTGGTGCGATGCTTTTGTTTGTGCTTCAGCTCCGCGTCCACTTCCTTCATTCCTTTATTTATTCATATTTACCGACACTCCGTCTGCAGCCAAGGCCTGTTGGTACAAGGCGTCAATGGAACAATGTTGTCACATTCTCATAATGAATGCATCATGAAACCTATTTCTGTCAAACGATCCAACTGTCTCCTGAGCACCGAGTTTGACCAGGTACCACGGAACATCATCGAGATCAATTGGCTCAAAAGACGTTCCAGGAAGCATTTCAACACGATGACCAATAGATTGACCGGAGAATGTCACTGCTGGGCGCGGCAGTAAAGCGAGGGAAGTTTCACACCCTGGTTTGAGGTGGTGACGTCTCCGGTGTGTGTTTGAGGTCAGTGGTCGTGCGTACACAGACGGCGGTGTGTGTAAAGAGCTGCCCGGGTGTGTGGTCCCCAAGCCAACCAGTCCCATGCACTCAGAGCCGGCGTCAAAGTAAATATGAAACACTTTTTTTCTGTGCCAGAAAATAAACAGTCCCAGGGAGAGAAACAGGTTCACGATCAACGAGCAGAGGAAGAAGTCGTCGCAGGCAGCGCATCCACCAACTGAACGCCGTGAGCACAGAGGGGTCAGGACTGGGTGAGCAGATAAACCTTCTATTTGTCCTCGCTCTCAGGAGATAAGACATGCCTAACGTGCTTCACTCGGGGAGACAATTCGCCACAAACGCTGTCATCATCTCCCCTCGGAGCGAATCATCAAATACATCCATGTTTAGTATCTGCGAGGACCAAATATGCCAACAGAGGCATGATAAGGGTGCATCTGGCTAAAAAGCTACATTGTGCTCAACAAAGGGGGAAAAATCAAATGAAGGCAGAGGATGCGACGGGGCTTGTTGCCGTCTCAGATGAGGGTGTTGGGTGTGTGTGGCGGGGAAGAGCAAAATAAAACAGAGCAGATGTACATGTAATAGGGGTCAGACCTGCCTCAAACCATATGGGTGACATCAATAACACGTGCTTCCTTTATTTCTCCTGGACAAGGCCCTCCACCGTTTACCTTCAGTAATGATGTATCTGCCTCTTACAGGGTCATCACCCTGTTTTTCTTGCAGTCTACAGTCAGCTCAGAGACTGTGTGGGTGTTGTTTTTCTTCCTGCCTCTCTCGGTGTGGATGGTATATGTACGTGACATGTTGTTTGAGGGGTCCGGTGAAGGACAGTAAGACCACTTTGGGACTGTCTTTGATAAGTGCAGGCACTGGGGCAATCGCTTTGCGCTGCTGGACAAGTATCTAATTCAGGGACTGGACGACGGGTCATAGTGGCAGCATGGATGATGAAGATGATATTGGATGTGGCCCCCCCACACACACACACTTCTTATAATGAGTTCAGCACCTCTGCTAGCTGTCAGTGGACAACAGGGGCTCAAATCACTTTGACTAAAGAACTAAACCTGACAATGACAAATCCCGTGGTTGTTGTATTCTATGGTCTCTGGCGAGGAAAGGACTGACAATGACCCCCTCCCGAGGGTCCCTGTCATACACAGATAGCAGACGCTGTTCAGTCTACCTGGTCTGCATCTTTTTGGGAATGTGGGATGAAACTAGAAAGGCAGGGCTGCATTCCCCTGCAACCAATTTGATCTGCCAGCAAACACGCAGACTGCAATCCCCCCCCCGCCCAAAAGGACCAGGGTCCACATGCCTTCTTTTGTCTCCCCACCATGTTGTCTGTATCTGCAGAGATAGCATCTCAGCGCGCCCTCTCTGCAGAGGTTTGTGGCTTTCTGAGAACTCGGTCGGTGGTGGGAGGCAGCACACCTGCAGACAGACAATAGAAGGGGCTCCTATAGACCACCGTGGTCTTTGAAGTGGCAGTGGATGTGAGGTCGACGCTCCACTGGGCCTGCAGCACCCCATCGCACAGTGGTTTCAGAGGGATGACTCAACCTGAGTGGTTAAGGACGCCCAAGTGTTTGGTTGACCGACATACGACATTCACACGAGCACGGAGCAAAAATAATAATAAAAGCCAATCGCAGGTAATGTAAATAAACAGTTATAACGCCGATGAGAGGATCTGCTATCGAATCTCTGGCTTGAAGGAGGGAAAACACACGTACTGTAGCATCCCACGTGAGTCTGATGTCAGTCCTGAAACCACAGCGCTGTCTGACAGGTGACCTATAAGCATAGACTGGATGTGAAATACGACATCATAAAAAACAGTGGCTTTTTCCATTATAAGGGAACTATGAATTATTCAGGAGCCACCGACTGTCAATATTTTTTCCTCCATCTGGCCACTTACTTCCCTGACACGTACTTTCTTCGCTCTCTTTTCCTCTCTCCTGTTTCTTTTCCAGATTAATTCATGCCTGTCGCTCTGTCTCTAACATCCAGCTTGTTGCTTGTGGAACCGATTTTAGGTTCTTTTCTAACTTTCAAAGGGTTTGAAAGAAAGACGTAGGAGGAGATGATGTACCCAGGATTGTGTGACTTTTGACTTTGGCTGGTGCTCAAGTGAACATCTCCCCTATTGACAGGGACACAGCCAAGTCAAGGGAGTGAAAACAGGAGCGTTCCTGACTCCGTTCCACTGTCAGCCGCCGCCGTGTCCCCCTATCATCGCCGTCTCACCCTCCATCTGTCACGGCGTACTTTACCATCCTCGCTTTACTGCACATCATCAGTACACAGACATGGAGTCATAACTCTCCTACATCACATGGGTTTACTGTGCTCGCCGTGCCGGACGACACTGTAGCAGCGGCGGGAGCGCGAGCCGGTCGTCTTCCCTCGGCGCTGACAGACGAGGCCACAGTGCACGTCTGAGGATGAGGAACGATGTCTCTGGAGGCCTCAGCTACAAGGGGTATTCTTACACTACACCGTTTATATAATGAAGAAAGAAGCAGCGACGTCAACACAATGATTTGATTTTGAAGAAAAAGAATGAAAAACAATCCGATGTTTGCAGTTGTATTGCTGACATGTTTCACAGTTGAATGAAAATGTAAACTACAACCTTGACTAAATGTATTTTCTTCCCTTTATCCAGCCTACAGGCCAAGTACAGAACGCGGGAGAGTTTCTGTCACTTACATTTAGTGTCTTATGAACAGTACTTTATTGTTTCGGAGATTCTCGTCCAGGAAGACGCTCAGACGTCTGCAGACGGGAGAGAGAGAGCGAAGCGCGATGACTTCTTGGCTGTGAGGCGCCGACATCATATTTGATTTAAGCTCTCTGACAAAGCCTCGGCAGCAGCTTCAGCGCCGCGCTGACATCAGTCGACGTTCACCCGGCCCACATACGGTTATTGTTGAAGTGGAGTTTGCAAAAGAAAAAGGCCCTGTCTGTTTTTTTCCCCCCAAACACTTCAATCTAATTTCTAAATCATAAGTAGGCCAGATGTGTATTTGCTGCAATTAGTCTTGCATGGGGATGATTCCATGCTAGTTCTGAGCTACAACTTTCTTTGCCCTAAGTGTTTCTATTTCTTTTTTCTTTTTCTTTTTGGTCTTTTAATGTAATTCACCAAACCTAATCCTGCTGTGCCGGAAAACACGAGCCGACCACGAGCCGCAGAGACAGTTGCAATCCACAAAAACTGAAGTTTCCTGATCCAAAGCACACTTCTTCTTCTTCTTCTCCTCGTTCTTTTTATTGGTTAGAACTCCAGTCATGAAGAGAAAGAAAACTGAATGAATTCTCCAAACAGAAGAAGCATGACATTCATTTACCACGCAGGTCACATGATCAGATACACCGTCTGAGTCGGACGTTCACATGCACATACTGTACATACAGAGGTGGTGGTGCAGCCAGGGAGTCATCTCCATGAACAACAGCGATGGTGGAGAACGGTGGTTGATCAGCCTCAATGGGGGAGTGAGAGCAATCCATGTCTCGTCCATATGAGCTCCGAGAGGTCCACGGCCTCCTCATCCGTCTCATAAAGTCCTCCATCGCAGCCCCACTCTCCCGTCCTCACCCACCCACGCTCTACATAAGCCCCTAATCAGCCTGCAGCTAATGCATAGAAACACCATAAAAGCCCAAATGGACAAATTCCCCTTCCAGCGTGAGCGTGGACGAGAGCACTCACCACGCTGAGGGGGTGATGATGTGGGCTTCATCACCCGCTGCATGTGTATTGTTTGCTCCGAGAAGAAGAAGAAGAAGGCTGACAGCTCCAGCCAGTGACCCTTTGACCTGTGGTCTGAGGGCCTAGAATAAGACAGCAGCGCCGGTTTGCAGTCGGTTCCTCCCTCTGGCACCGAATCGCTGGCAAGACACCATGAAATGTTGAGGCCACAGGCGCGTGGACCTGAGACAGGATGCCATGCTCGGTCTGAACTCTCATCCAACAACGAAAGGGGGAAAGAAATATCATTTCCCTTGGGAAAGTCTTGGAAGAAAGTGAACTGAGTTGTAGCTGAAGTCAAAGAAATCGGAGGAATTGACGCTGTAACAGGTCGAGCTCATCTCACAGCGGCGAAACGTGCTCCAACATCACTGTGTGCAAACTGCCAACGCAGCAGGACCTTTTCTAATTGTCTTCCTCTGATTATTTGGGGGGTGGGGTGGGGGGGAGACAAGATTCTAGTCTTTTTGTGTTCCTCACCTTTTCCCCATTTTCTCCAAGCTATTATTGCAGGACTCCTGGTGTTCTGTTTCTTTTCAATTTCCTTTTCTGCAAATTCTTCCCCCCTTCTGGTGTCAACATCCTCCTGGTGCACAGCTAGATGAAATAAACAGCATCCCTTCAAAATTGCGCCGAATTAAATCAGCCATTCCATTTGAAATACGAGCCTTGCATTATGACAAAAGAGAAAAAGGGAAAAAAAACAACAAAAAACTGACAATCCGGTCTGAATTTTCTCATCTCTATCAGGCTGTATATGTCCGGCTCTGTTTGTGTTTGAGCGCCCGTTTCCAACAGACAACATGAACTCAATAGTCTCCCAAGATGTCTTTTTCAACCCTCCCATGACGTCCCCAGCCCCAAAGATAATATACACCAGTGTAGATGAAGAAAGCAGCTAATTGACCTGAAATCCAAGATAATTGGCTCCTACTTACTCTCTTCCTGTCTTAGAGCAGAGGAGACACCCGGGGACCCGCTTTCTAGATTCCAGCCAACAAACAGCAGCAATCAGCAGTGGGAAGTGAGATAGTGTATCAGTACACTGCGGTGTGTATCCGTAGTAGCCCCCTGGTTGACCTACCGGGTACAGACGACCCGACCTGGCTGTTCCCAGCAGAAACAAGTCATTACAACATTTACATGTCATCAGAGACGTTACCCCAAGACCCCACACATCATTTCCTTCCGTGGGTGTTCGTGTGACTAAAAGCAGAGTTAACACTTTTTGGATAATCGCTGCAGTGCTGCTATTGACTTGTACCTTTTGATTTATGTCGTGTTTTCTGTCTTTTATCCTTCATACAGCCATAATCACTGACATTTATATTGATACTGTAACATAAAAACACCACAGGGTCATGCTGTCTTCCCCATAACCGTGGAAATTATGCATTATTAATTTCTGTGTATTTGTACTGCTACTGCAACATATTTTATCACATTTGTTAGATGGATCGCTTCTATTGTTTTGTCCCCACGGTGTGAGTGAACAGTGCGGCTATGGCAACGGGAGCGAGCCGCTGATTTGATTTTATCTGAACTGTGCAAGGTGCGAGGACAAGGATGCGCACAGATCATCGTGATGAGCGATAAAACAAACGAAGTGGGACTCAAATGCTGCTCAATATGGCCACGACCTACATCTGTGGGGTGGAGGAATGCCGATCCTTATCGGATGGAGGATGTCGCCTCAGGACGAGTCACCCTGGCCCACAAACCACAGCTCTTCGCTCTGATCTTCTCATTCACAGTGTTTTCATCTTCAAGAGGAGCCTAAGTAGGTGTGAGTGTGCTGACTGAATCGACACAGCCACAGTTTGATTCACGTTACGTCTACAGTGACAACGGGAGCCGCCGAGGGTCCGACAGGAGTCGGGACAAGGTTACATTAAAAGCTTACACCATGGACCCGCAGCACTTCACAGGACACGATCCTCCTCTCTGTTCCCCCTTCCAGACAGATGCCAAAGTCATTGTTGTTTCAAGGCTGCTTTTCAGGGGGAAAACCCGATCCCACTGGATGCCCGTGTCACCACTGGCCCCCCCGTCCTCCCCAGTCATTCAATCCAACCCTCCTCTTTTCAGGAATGCACTTCAGTCATTCTTCCGTACTCTCCCCGCCTCTCTTCTATGGACCGAGGTGCCCTAGGCAGTCTGGGGGCAATGTGTGTTTGCTTGTCCCAGATCTATTCATGCTCTCCGATGAAACAGGATACAGTGACCCCCCCACCCCCACCCCACCCCCTCTGTGTCCAGTGGCCGCCGGGGCTCCTGTCCTGTGAGTGTCAGAGAGAAGTGTGGGGAGACGTGGTGACATGCTATGAACATGAGCCTCCACCGAGAGACAAAAACCTGTATCTGAAGAAAAGGACCAGATGCTCTGCATTTTTTGGAATCAAAAGTCGTCCAAAGACCAAATGATGCCGACTGGTGAAACGTCACACGGGGTCTCAGCTGGGAGCACGGACAAGGACGTGTCCGTTTCTATGCTATTTGTTTTTTACACACTGTGACATCCCTCCACAAATCTCCCTCTTCCTATTAATGTACAAAACTAGGTGCAATTACGGACGAATCCCTCGATTATCAAAGGGTGATATATGGCATCCCCCGCCTCACAAGACATGCCAACCTTTGCACACCTCGTATTACCATAATCTATGTCAACGCGCATGAGCTCCTATTTGTCTGGAAATCCCCCCCCACACACACACACACTCACACACCACCCCCCACAGGTTCATTATTGAGTGTGTGTCCATTAAAAACAACTGAATTGCCATGAATTGGCTCAGCATAAGGTACAGTGTTGGCAGTCTTAGAAAGAGTAATTGGATCCATTAAGGCAGGGGGGGTGGGGGGTGGGGGGTGGGGGCAGAGAATGCAGGTTCTTTTGTGCTCTTTTACTTTGTGTGTGTGTGTGTGTGTGTGTGTGTGTGTGTGTGTGTGTGTGTGTGTGTGTGTGTGTGTGTGTGTGTGTG
>JBBMJM010115155.1:5140-15310 GCA_037832705.1 Centriscus cristatus
TTCTGTACGACCCCCCCCCCGGCCAAAAAAAAAAAAAAAAAACATCTGACGTGGCTTGGTTTCTATTTGGGCCAGAGATGATTGTTGGAGAGGAAGAATAAATAGCAGAAACAGAGAGCAAGAGAATTCATAAAGGAACGTGGGTCCCAGAACCAAACAGACTAGAACACAGAGCCAATAAAAGATGATTTACAGGTGGATTGATGGATGCCCACGAATTTGTGTTTGCTGAAGAACTGACCACGCCGTCCAGACAAGTAGCAACAGAAAGACCCTCAAACCTAAACAAACCAGGAAGCCTGAAGGCCGGCAGATCCATGACAAACATGACACACCTCTACCAGATCATGTGATACAACGATGTAACCTTGCAACGTAATGACCCACTGGAGCCAGTTTTTGTTTACCTTCTACACACACGTTCACCCATGTCCCCCTCACTTGGCTCACCACACCCAACCTCCATCCAGTCCCATGACCAGCCCAGCCCTAGGGCCATCACCACCGGTGCTTCCTTAACTCCTCACATCTACTGTGTCCTTCCTTCAATCTCTCTGCCCCACCCAATCAGCCTTGTCCCCAGATGCTAGAACAATACTGCTGTGTGTGTTCGGCCCAAGGTGTGGGAGGGCTACGCTGAGTGTCTCCCGGCCTCTAACAATGCCCTACCAGGGAGAGGGGAGGGAGGGGGGCACAGTCACTTATTCAACAAGAAGAATTCACCCTCTGGCTCCAGCCCACCCCACTTCAATGACCTGTGCCCCCCAATAAACATCCAATGTACGGTATCTGCCAGACACTAAAACAGGAAAAAGGGTGGGTCCCCCTTTAAATTGGGGGTGGGGGTGCTGCGCATGCTGTTGGTCTTGGTTAAAATAAGGAAATGAAAACGACTCGACCACGTATCTCAGTTGCGTCCCTGTGGGACGTCCCATTAAACAAACAGGCGTGCCCACTGGTTAAAACCATACCATACAACTACGCTCACCACGGTCTCATTCAACATCCCACACAGACATCAAACACTGATCAAGACAAACCTGTCAAATAACACACCAACATATGTCAAATAAGGTCACCCTACAATTCCAAATAGGAATTCACCTGGTTGTTGATGTTGCAACAGTGAGAAGCACATGCAGAGAGCTGCGTACACTCATTTCACAGGGGATTCTGTGTACCTCTGCATGCTCTGATGTATGTGGGACTGCAGTTGCAGAATTGAGTCTGTGTGCTTGGTGATTACAGGGGATTATTCTGTGACAACCAATGTGGGTGTAAGACATGTTTGGTAGCCCAACGCCATGTGGACAGCTTCTGCAGAAAAGGGTCACCGTGGTCCACTAGACGACTCGTTATCAGAATCATGGATACAAGACTTACGCAGCTCCCACATACGTGCTCTCATATCTGATTTCAAACGATCAATTTTGTACTTTGTCTCATTTTATGCTTCTACCAATGAGTATACAGAAAAGCACCCGACTCTACCTAGAGTATAAAGGACAACCCCCTTTTACAAGAATACACACATTTACCACAGCTGCCCTGGTGGACTAATCGAGTTAGCTTTAATAAATGCAGCAGAGGCCTGACTAATGTCAGGAATGGCCGAACAGAACAAGGCTCTGCCTCACAAAATGAAGAAGTCCCTCCAACATGCTGCTTTACAATGTCACTAAAATTAACATTCACTGCACATCATGTCAATTGTACCACATACAACAGCATATGAACAGTTATCCATTTCGCATGGACGCAGCAGTTGGGACCTTATCTTTTTAACTCCACCATACATGGCCTGGATAACCTCTCGGTGAAGTATCTGGGGTCTTTGTTGCTAGGGAAAAGCCTCACCAAGCCCCTAATCCACTCCTACTGCTCTCGTTACCAATTAGAGATGTGTACGAGTTAGTGGATCACTTTAAGTCATTCTGATTAGTGATTGCGTGTACAAAGGAAGGAACTAAATGTAGTAGTCCAATCCTCTTCGCTCACAAATTAGAGTCAAATAGCAGTCCAGTCTTAATTCCCCTGACAGCTCAGCCCATTGTCAGCATGCATGGTACACTGTGACAATGAACACTGACTTAGTGTTGGGGTTTTTTTTCTGCCATAATATGGGATTGATGCGAGAATTGCCCTTTGACACCAGATTGTTCGGGTAAATATGCACTCCCTGGTTTTATGAGGTCACAAAGACTGCTGTGGAAATGTTGCCTACGCTGCAATAAAAATAACGAACCGATAACAAGGTTAAACGCACTTAAGTCAAGTAAGTTCACTTCACTGTTCTTTAAAGAAAAAGTCAAAGTGGAAGTAAAACACCAGTCAGCTCTTGTAAATGCAATCACAATATGTATGACACTGTTTCAGTCATTACATTCAGTGTGAGAACTTAATCATAAGATATGCCCCAAAGGTGCAACAGTAGGGCACAGTAATCCACAAATATGTGGATGGTAGGGTCAGGTGATGCCATGTCATTCTGTTAAGAGACATCTATCTCACCCATTCAATCCAGTCAAGCGGTCACATGTGGGTCAGGCAGGCTGTCAGAATAGAGATTTACTCCCCTCCCCTTGTCCACCGTTGCAAATGACACCATTTATGGATTTTGGGGGGTCATTCTAACACAATGCCTCTAATTTAACTCCCCAAAGGGAGGAGGAGGTGGGGAAGGAGGAAAAGAGCCAGAGGTCACAGTGGACTGCAAGCCAGCAGAAGTGCAGGAGTGGCCGAGAAGAGGGGGGTTGGGTAGAGGTGCGGTTCCCCAAAGGCTGCTGGGGTCGAGCCCTTGCCATTGTGTGACCTCTAGCAAGCTAGCAATCAGGACAGCTGCTGATGCAACAAAAAGGGGTTGCTGTACAGTGACGAAAGTTGCCTGCATGTACATCACCGTTTATTGCTTGATGGCAACTTTTTGAGGTGGTCCACAATAATGCAGCAGTTACTTGTGACACACAAATCAAGCTTCGCTATGACAAAACAGCATAGGTGTGTTGTTGTCTTAGCAGGTGTCAAACTGCAGCTGTATAGTTTCTACGTGTATTTCACCGGGAAGTGGAGAGGAAAACAAATGTAGGAAAAAAGCAGAGCGTCACTCGACTGTGCGAATGAAGGCAGTTTGATGTTCAGCTTTCATATAAAAATAAACAATCCCATTGTGGACTGTTCACTACCCTCAATGACCAACAACCCCCGGATACATTAAAGCTCCAAACAGCTCGCTGGCTAACGTAGCTGCTAGCACAGGTTAGCAGGCGTCGCTAGCAAACGTTAATTAGCCCGGGGAGGGGATTGTGAAGCTTAGATTACAGGCGGTTTTTACCACGATTGCATTCAAGAACCTTGACTTACTGTGGTTTTACACAATACTCCTACGAAATAATGTTGTGACAAACCGAGTGACGTGTCTTACATGAAAGCTGCGTGTGTCACTTAAGGAAGGAGCTAGCGTTACCTGCTTGGTGGGGTCATTCCTCCCGTGCTCGGAAGACAGGTGATGTCTCAGCAGCAAGGCCCGTTTGTAGTTGCGACTACCTTTGATTAGCTCGTCGCTGTTTTTAGTGGCAATGTTGTGACACCAAGAGCAAGACATGAGTCCCGTCTGCTGACAGAATTTGAGCCATGGGAATTCTTGCAGCCACGACGCGTGGAATAGCGAGTGTTTCTGGAGCAGCGTCTGAGGTCGCATCTCTACTCCCGATTTCCTGGATCCTATCTCCCCTCCAGACTCCTGCCCGTCGGCGCTGTTGAGACCGTTCCCCGCTATCCACCTACTCGCTTCCCGGGACCCGTTCTCCGCTTCCACTGAGCCGACACGGTCGTCTCCGTTCCCCGCTGCCCAGTTGCCCCCTTCCGGGTCCTCTTCCTCCTCCGCTTCGGGTTCCGTGCAGTCGCTGACAGACCCAGCGCCCTCCACTCTCTTCAGCGACGGTCCTTTCGCCCCCAGATCCCTGTCCTCGTCTTGATCTGGCCTGTTACCGTTAAAATGTCGGTCTTGACAGGCCGGGGCCTCCCAGCTGTTACAGTTCCCCCCACCGATACCACTGGAACTCGTTAACCCAGCTAATCCACCGCCTCGGAAAGCCAGCGACCTGCGGTTTCTCTCACCGGACATTTTTCTCAATATAAATAAGAATCTTCACTCTCTCTCAACAGTATTCCCCCCGACAACAGCTCATGTAAATGTAAACGGTGTATTTCCCGAAAGAGATGGACCGTCGTCGTGTCGTTTCCCCGCTTCGGCCCTCCCGGTGAGAGTATGTAGGTTATGCGGAAATAAATAAAGGTTTTAAACGCATAATGAATTTCAGGGTTCTCGCTGCGTCCGCGCAGGCCCCGCAGAGGTCGAATGGCAACGACTTTCTTCCCCACAATGCACCTCGAGCAGGGAAAGGGGGGTTGGAGAGGGAGGGGGCAGGTTTTAAAGGAAGATGGGGGTGCTGTTGATCAGCAAGGGGTCTTTTGTGTTTAAAGGCTGCACCCTTTTTCCGCATGCTTTTCATCTGTGAGCTTTACAGATTCTCGTTTGGGTGTCAGACGGAGTTATCGTGAGATCCCCGGTAAACTCCGCTCTGCAGTGGCTGTGTTTCTGTACAGCTTCTTCTAAAAGTTGGGGACTGTACAAACATACTGTACTTGCTGGTTCTATTTATTTCCTCGAAATAATTTCTAATAATAATAATAATAATAGTTTAATATGAAATGCGTTTAGATAAAAGTTTGAGGTAAACAAAATAGCTTTGGCTGGCAAACGACGTGTTAGGAGGTGGAACTGGCACCTCCAGGGATTGTTGGGATCAAACTGAAGAATTCCAACTATCAACATGGATCTTCTCGGTGTTTCTCTTCCCCGCCGTTACACATACGGCCAGCAGGTGTCGCTGTTCCATGCGAACGCCTCTGTACGTGTGTGTGATGGTTTGCATAGTTGGGGTATATAGTTTCACTGCTGTCCAATTAAAGGCTTTGCACGCAGCGTGTGAACATGAGTTAGACTTATCCCGAGGTTTTCATTCTAATAACACAGGGTTTATACACTGTAACGGTTGCATTCCCATGGGGGCAATAAGGCAAGAGTATCACATGCATCTATTTCTCGCACTGGGTCAAGCATGTTAACTTGACAATACCAATGGAATGTTCCATGTATTAAATGAATCAGTCATTATCCTCTCAAGAACGAAATATATCAGTTGGAGAAAGACATTATGTTCATGTAGATTTAAGTTTGATGCTAAACTATTGTGCAGTACTATGTATACATGATAATCTATGCATGCACTTGCATCAACAACAATGAAGGAATCCTTAAGATGAATGAAATCATCAAGACAATAGGTCAGATAAACGTGCAAAGCAGGAATAGATCAATATCGATCAATAGATGGGCTGAAGCAGACCTGTAACTTTATCTCAGTCTTTATTTGTTGTTTTTCATGTTCCATTGACAATGCAGACTTTGTCACAAATCATATTTTAAATAAGAGAGAAGTTGCACAAGATGGACAGTGTTTGTGGTTACACGTTGTTATTATTATTATTATTATTATTATTATAGTGTGAGTTGTAATTTCTTCTTCTTACATGTTGCACACAAGTGTGTAAAACCCTGATTTACAGGAGTTTGTACAAGCGGCGTGTCTCGCTTTGCGTTCACTTTGTGTCGTCAAACCTGGGCCACGTGCTCACTTCTGTTTACACTCGTACGTGATGACGTCATCACCGACTCCGCCCCACACGTCGGGCTGCCTGGCAACACACGCAAGGGACCAGGAAGATCTGCAGCAGCCAAAGTGAACAAACCTGCAAACTGTGGACATAAAATCGGGAGAAAACAACCCCCCGGCCACGACATGGAGGATGCAGATAAAGGTAATGAATTTGCCGGACGTGTCACAGTCGTTGTGTTGTTGGCGAAAAACTTTTGTCTCACGGTAAAATGTGCTTCAACTTCAACTATAGTTAGTTAAAAGTGAACATATGCTACAGGTAAAATATGAAACACGGCACTTGTAACTGTGATTGTAATATAGACTTATGGGGAAAAAATTTAGAGTTACTGAATAAAGTGTGGATATATTAAATATATAAACAACACGGAAGTAACAAATTGCTCAACTATTATTAGTAACATCGGAAGTATCCGTTGACGAGCTAACACGTTGGCAGACACTGATAATATATGGCAGTGGTTTGATAAAAGTATACATAGAACGTTAAATATTAGGACAAATCTACTTAGAAATTCATTTTTAAAAAAAAACTGCAAAGCTGCACGAATAGGCTACACCCGTTTGACAGCTCGGTCCTGTTCTTCCAATGGTTCCACTTTACCTGTTCCGTTCATGTCACACTGAGTCCATCAGAACCTCCCTCGTTCGAAACTAAATAACCCGTGTTAATTTGTAAGTCAGGTCAAAACAGTTCGAAGCACATTAGGTTTGTTCATATAGGAAAGTGTGTGTGTGTGTGTGTGTGTGTGTGTGTTCTTTTTTTCCCCCCTCTCTGAGTCATTTGTTTTCTGTGATGCATTATCCCACCCCCCAACACACACACACACATACCTCGGTAAAGTTTGAAAACGCAAGTGAGTGGAATTTCGTCTGTTCATCTGAAGGTGAATTCAACAAACAGCAGCCATAACCTCATTTCCCGTCACCCCCTGGTTTCAGAAATGTCATTTCCTGAACCTTACATGTGGTTGTTTTTTCTCATGCCATTGCCTCAAGCTGAATAATTTCGTCGAAAGGCACCACATGTTTTGTTTATTGACTTCGGGTCAACAAATAACGGCTGCTATAGCCGATAGTCATAATATCTGTTCTGGATCCACCAGGCAAAGACCAAATAACATGAATACTTCACATTACATTACGTTATTAATGCGTTGCTGTGACACCTCACAACCAAACAGGATATTGATCTATTGGCCGACACGGCCTCATGTGTTCTTCCACAACCCTGCTTCATCGCCGTACGGGTCTGCGAACACAAGACAGAACAGCAATTCAGCCACTGATTCATGCACCTGTTTAGGACAGTTGTCGTAAGTAGCGTCTGACACAGGACACAGGAAAAAAAAGACCCAAACAAGTGTAAGAAAACCAAAGCAAAGCAGCACACTGTCATGGGAACAGACGGCGTAGTGTCTTTGACAGTCGCTCAGGGATGCAGGGAGCCACGGTAGCTGATCATCTTGTTGCTTGTCACAGTCACCTGTTGGTGTCATTTCGCTCCATCGCCTCAGCGTTTTTTTGTGTCGGGGTTGGGGGAAGTTGCTGGGTGTTCACAGAGCAGCAGAGAAGGATGTTTTAATGAGACATATTGAGCTACTTCTTCTTTAGTGTGCACATGATGAAAAGATGCAGATGGGTTGTTTACCGTTTTCGTCTGACGATCGTGTCTAAAAGGTGTGTGGGTGTCTGTAGTGACCTTTGGTAACAAACGTTCATGCCGTCACACTTGTTTTTCCTCTGCAGCATGTAACCACGTTTTTTGTCTTGAGAGGAATTCGAAGAGACTTTCCATCTCCTGCTTCGTTCGTGTTCGTCAAAGTCCGGCTTGTTCTTCCAATCGTCTTGTCAAATGAGATTGATCATGAGCAGCGGTCTGCATTTTTTGCGTTATTAGATTTTAAAGAAGCACAAACGAATGCTTTCTGCTCTGGTCAGCTCCCACCCCCCAACCCCCAGCCATGTCTTCCTCATGATAGAAATCTCTCTTAGAACAACAAAGTCATATAGGCGTCACAGTATTTTATATCTGTTAGAAATGTCTATTGTTTTAGAATTTTTAGAGGCAACAACTATTATTTCAAAGGTTCTTATGTTAAAACGCGACATACATAGCATGTTCCCATATTGTAGCTAGATCACAGTCGGTGCACACTGGGGGGGATGGGGGGGGGGGGGGGGGCAGGAACTGTAGCTACCTGTATTTGCAGAATCTTTCATGAGCGTGTGATATTTGGCTGCTCAGACGCTGCTTGACACTGACGAGACAAACTTTTAAAGCCTCTCTGCTTACGGAGCAGAGCGGGTGGGAACGACACCCCTGCCCTGTCACACGAGCCCACCTGGTGTAAAGAACAAGCATTCAGGCCTCTGGGTGGGATTGCAAAAGCTGCTCGAAAGTTCACATCGTGACTCATCGGAAATAAATGGATGGTTGAATAGATGGTTGACTCCTCAACTTACGGCATTTACTATTTGGGTCCAGCAGGTGTTGAGACGCCTTCCTGTAGTGCTTGTGCGACAAAAACAGTGATTGTGAGTGATAGTTGTTGTGTTTGTATGATAGTTGGGCCCACTGAACAAGGTACGATCAGTAATCCTCCAAAAAACCCCAAGGTACAATAATTAGACTCTTGTCAACGTACGGATGCACCAGTCACTCAGACGACCGCAGCTGTTACTGCTTCATTTACATCTTGGTCATGTGACTTTTTGCGCATCAAAGCGAGCTTTGAAGTAGTGGGTCCTTGGAAACGCGACGTCGAAGAGCGTCAGACGGCCATCAACAAGAGTTACGACGGATATACGACAGTTTCCCTCAAAATAACACGAGAAGTCGACATTTCCCACCTGGCAACAGCGCACCGATTTGCCATTTGAGTTGTTCGAAGGAAAAAAAGAGTTTTTAGGTGTATTTTCAGTAGTGTTTCTAATTGACTCAGTCAGTCAGTCTGTGTGTATTTGCTGATTCCCTCATTGGAACTTTCCGTGCACGCCGGCTGGACGCACACTGGGCCAGTGTCTCATGATTCCTGTTTTAGGGTAATCATGTGACAGGCTATGCCACAAATATTACGGTAATGGATCTCATGCCGCGCTTCATTAAGCACTTGGAAATGTTTGTTTGTCCCTCTTACAGTCCTGGTTTATGGGCGGCTTCGATCCCTCTGGCCTGAACAGACGCACCCAAGGTTGGAATATTGATCACATACCGGATACTTCTATCCATCTTATTATACTTAATAGAATATCCAGTTGAAGCTCGCCAGTGGGTTTCTTAGGAACAAACGTATCACGTGACTCGTCCCCACGCCGGTCAGAAAGGCAGAGAGAGAGAGAGAGAGATGTGATGCTGAGTTGAAGGGAAAAGTCTAAAATGAATTTGTCAGGACACAAACATTTGTGTTCAGTTCGACATATCTTGTTCATCTGTCTAAATGTTCTTTCCACTAAACGGATTCCGACCGTAGGACAGACTCTCACGCTTGTGTCGAGCCTCGACACTTGATACGTTGCAGTGAGCGACTCTGTGTGTGTGTGTGTGTGTGTGTGTGTGTGTGTGTGTGTGTCACTTTGTAGACTGACCTTGCTTTTAAGTGCACTGGAGCCCGTCTCCCAGATCAGAGTACATCATGTTAGTCAGCTGTGACCAACAGGAACCAGACCTTGTAATTTTTTTTTTTTTTTATTTCCTAATTTTAACTTAGTTTATTTTATTTTATTGTTTATATTTTTGTATTTTATTATTAATTTTATTTTATTGTTTATATTTTTGTATTATTTTATTTTATTTTATTGTGGAATACCATAAACATAATACCCTCTGGAAGCTCAACAAATGACGGGCCTGGTTTGTGCATGTGTCTCCCGTACACCGTTTGTCTGCCATCAGCCCCCTTTAACTAGGAACATGTGATTCACTTCACCCGGAGTACGTTGCTGCGGTGAATCCATGAACGTTGGGATGCTGTTTTATTACTGGAAGACAATCATGTACAACAGAGCTCAGCCTCGACTCTTACCTCGATGCTTTGTGACGTTTATCACGATGGAAATACAACGTTTGTTTCTTTCGCCAGCTCACTGGATCAAAGACTTTGAATCATTCAGAATTCCTTGGTTATGCTCGTGATTTCAGATGGATTTGAGATGGAGCCATGAACCCGAGTGGGTGATGAACACATGAACACACACTTTTCCTTCAACACACGATAAACCGAGCGTCGCCTCTGGCGTCCTCTCCCCTCCTCTCCCCTCCATTGTAGCTCTGACCGGCATTATCCCGGCTGGACGGACCACCCCCCGGATTAGTGCTTCGCTGTAATCTGGGACACTGCAGATTATGCGTTTCATCTTGTGGGGGGGGGGGGGGGGGGGGGGGGGGGGGGGGGGGGGGGGGGGGGGGGGGGGGGGGGGGGGGGGGGGGGGG
>JBBMJM010115163.1:0-15310 GCA_037832705.1 Centriscus cristatus
GCTTAATGTCGAAATAACGTGGCTCAACATTTCTTGTTTGCAGTTTGGACAGAATTCAACATTTCTTTGGCGACTGGCCAGAGCCTATTGTGACGTCCATGACACCTGCTCCGCTCTGGAAGAAAAGAAGACCCATGCAGAGAACGGTAATCATCTTAGCTGCTTCTACAACTCATGCAGCGTCTTTCACTCCCTGAATGTGAGATGCTAAGACACATTCACAGTGATAAATGAACATGAATTAAAGACAGAACACTTCCTGGTTTCTCCACCGGCCTTCCATTGGCGTCATGCAGTGAATCCCTGCTCCTGTTGCTAAGAAACCTTGAAGTCACTGGTTCTCATCCTGCAACTTTCAACATTAAAATGAGTCTGAAAATTCTCTCATATCATGTTTTGTTCATATGCTTTTCTTCCAGAAGTATCTCAAAGCTTTTTTTAATTTTACTCTTGAAACATTTCCTGTAAGGATCCCAACAGTAGCCATGTAGTTCACATTCATTTAGCCGCTAATGGAGCGGATGAATCAGACACTTTCCACTGAGCGATCACTTCCTGGATTCCATATTTTATTGCTTCAGTTCAGCAGAGATGTTTCCTGATTCATTCGAGCATCACAACTGTTTTTTTTTTTTTTTTTTCTCTTTTGTTTCTTCCCTCTCAGGGAAGAATGTCGGGGAGGAAGCAGTGACTCTGAACCCACACTGTGCGGAATGTCATCAGTGGTAAGTCTTTTTTTTTTTTTCTCCCCTGTTGTGTTGTGTCAAAGAATTTACACCTGCTATTAAAAATGACAAGATTATCTCAGGGAGGATTAATGATGTTTGCTGGCATGTGACTTGCTGTTGTTGAGGCCTGTAAATGTTGGAATCGCTTACAGTTGAATTCTGATCCACCTCTCCGTTATTTATTAGTATCAACAAGATGAAAACATGATGAAGCCTGTGTTCTCGTACTCGCATATCATATTCACTAAAACGTCTCCACACAAGTACGAGGCATTACAGAAACAGATAATAGAAACAATATAAACACAAAATATAAATGCATGCTGTTGTGTGGATTAAATATTTTTTTCTTTTCCAATTACATTAAAAAGTTGATCTCAGATGTAAAGTCAGGGATTTACACTTTGACCAGCATCCCTATGGTCAAACTCTATACACACACACACACACACACACACTGAAACACAAGCAATGTTCAACAAATGGAACAATGACAGAGAGGGTGTACAGCAGGCCTGCAGGCTGTGGAGGCATTCATGTTTGTGAGATAACAGTAGCAAACATTGGAAACAGATCCTACTCGCAGCCCCCCCCCCCCATCCAACTGATAGCATCACATCCAGTTTCAGGAATGGAAACACGGCCTCAGCTTAGTTCGCTCCAAAAGGCCGACAGCTTCACAGTCCTGTGACTGGAGCATGTGCAGCCACCAATAACAGTAGCTGTCTGCTGTTTCCCCCTCCGTGTCTCTGGACATTGAGGTGGTCCTCTAGTCTAGTGGAACGCTTGGCACAGAGATATTCACATCAAGAGGGGATCACAGAGCAAATTAAAGTTGTGTAAATAAGTCTCCTCTTTGTACCTCCCCGGTTCGCTTGTGAAATCCCCTTTGCTTTTAATTAGTCGTGCGAAGTGGGTCTGATGGTATGAATCCTGTGAGTGTTTGTGCAGGCCTCAGTGGTGCATTCCTCATCCGAAACATTTCTCATGTCAAAACATGACTGCTGAAAACACACAGAGTCCATTGGAAGAACAGAGGTGGGGATTGCTCCAGATGCAGTTTAGAGATTAGTGTGCTGGTGTTAAACAGCGTTTAACTTTTTTTTTTTTTTTTTCATTTTGGTTGTTCACTTAGTTTTAGCATCAGAGCACATAAAATGATATGTGGTAAGGACTTTTATGTGCCGATGCTAATATGCATATTTTATTTGTGATTGTTAATTACATTGCTGCACACTCGGTGTTGAATTTAAGAATTGTTTTGACGTTCTCTCATGCAAAAAAAAACCCCAACAACAACAACCCAACTGCGTGAATCAGCAATCCTGTTTGCCCTCCTTGTTGGAGAATGATTAGCATTAGTTCGCACGCACGCCACAACACTTGAGACGTCAAGTAAAACAGAAGGCTGTGTTTATTTAGTTAAAAAAACTGAAACGGCTTTAAAAAAAAAAAAAAAAAAAGCTTAATTCTTAATCCTGTATCCACTAATGGAATTTGTAAGTTACTTAAACTCAGCGGAAAAACTGTCGAAGTTGAGCGTGCGGGGGGAAAAAAGTATGCAAAGCTGCAGTCAGAGAAGGGAGGAGGTAGAGACCTGGGCCGGTGCCAGGCAGTGTTGCAAGGAAGTTTATGTCTGAGGTAACTGTTTACTTAGTGCACAAATGCCGTGAGAAAACTTGTCACCTGTGTTCCTTTATGCCGCCCTGCTTGTCACAGTTTGGCAGATGTTGTTTCGACGGGCTGTCTGTCAGTTCCTGCTCTGGCACAGAAACTATTGAAATAAAAGTCACCTCAGAACTTGTTACAGTTGCCGTCTACCGTAAGTAATATCACACCTAGTGCTTTGTGCATTCTCATTTGAAAGCCTGAGGAAAATCAGCCGATGTTTCATAAACACTGTGCAAATACCTGCACAAATCAAATTTGTGTTTGTAACATTCGAAAAACGTAACAACTGCTGAGGGTTGAAATGAAAGCATTAGTGGTGCATGTTAATTCATTGGGATGGATGCAGCCCTACTGAGCCTAAAATCAACAAGGGGAGAATAAGATTCCAACGCTGTGCTCTACTCTATATCGTCATTCGGCGTGATGATCTTGAAGAGCTCAGACTGCTGCCGTGGTATCGGATTAAAAAGCTTTTACCCAAAGAGACGTACACACCCTATGTGATTGGCTCTTAGCAAAGCTGGAGTGATGAATGAATGTGGTGTCCGTGGAAGAGTCATCACTTCCCAGGAGATCAGGCATTCCCACCCGCTGTGTCATGCTCCAAACCCCCTGTGCTCTTCCCAGCGTGCACGTCCAGTGCCTTTGTTTATCAGGGGTGTTTTTCAAGGGTCCTAGCCGTGTGAATTCATCCTATGTAAATCCCGTTACGTCCTGGTACAAAGTCTGCGGATTACACGTGGAGCCTGCTGCAGTGCCAGTCAGAAGGGGGGGAGACGAGAGGGTCACCAGGGACCACTGCAAAGACGTTTCATTCCAAAACTGTCTCTTCGTGAATGACACTAGCCTTGGAAACATTGTGTGTGTGTGTGTGTGTGTGTGCATTCACTTCCAACCTCACTTATTGTGATTTTTCCCGATCTCACCCCCCGTACAAGGCAATCAGGTCATAGGTCATTCTGTCATAACCCTGGACTCACACTGAGCGTGGAGTCCCTCTGAAGATCTAAGACCCTTTCAGAGTAGAGTCAGGTATTTTACTGAGACACGGCACATTTAAGTGTTACATCCCCCTCAAATCTTTGCCCCATGTCATGTTTTCTGCCCTGTGATATCTTCTTCTCTTGCCTTAGACTGTGAAGGAGAGATAGTATTTCAAGTCGGGGAAGAAAGGATAAACACAAGTAGGTAGGCCCTCGAGGCGAGACACACCTCTCCACACCTCCACAGCCGTCTCCTTGTGCTCGCCGTCCTCTTCGTTTTCTTGGCCCCCAGCTCTGCCTCCGTTTCTCCCAACAACAAAGTAAACATTGCATGAAAACAATCTTTCTGCACATAATCTCTTTGCAAGGTGCAGACAGAAACAGAGACAGAGACAAAACCTGAGGACTGGCATGTACTTTCATTCAGCCACAGGTTTTTAAAAAAAAAGAACAAACACTCCCCCCATTTCACAAGGGAAAGTCCAGGGAGCAGCATGACTTATACAGTATGTATGAACCAACCATGAACCTCTCTGCCACTGGCACAGTGCAATTTCAATACCGCTTCATGAACTTCATCCAAATCCCGACATGTTAAACTGGAGATAACCAAGCAGTGGGGATTGAGCAATCTCTCCATCACCAACAGTTTCACATCAGTGGCATGAGGCTGGAAGTGTCCATGGAGGGTAAACAGGTAGAAAGGGAGGAAAATATCGTCCGATTTAATTCAGTGGAGAACAGGAATCTGAGAAGTGTTAAGACCCAGTTTCTGCTGTGACGTTCAGATGGTTCCATTAAGATTAAAATAGGATGATGCTCAAAAAGATCCTTTTCTTCACTTTAAATTTAGCGGAACTATATTTAACTTCTATTATGTATGATTGTTACTTTGTGTTTAAGAGGAAAAAGAATATAACTTTGAAGATTAAGATAGAAAAGTCTTACTCCACTTCCATCACCTGGTTCAGGTTAAATGTTACTAGGAACACAAAGATAATCCAAGTTTGTTTTTGTGAGTTGAGCCATCAGTTCTGTTTGAAATGATTTGAACTAAAAACAGTATAAACATGACCTCATAAGTGATTTTCACTTTCAGTTTTGGATTTCAAAGATTAGGAAATCAAGACTGCAGATATGAAATCATTAATGGCATCTACTCTTTTTATTGCAGTGATTCTATCATTCCGCGTAGGTGTGCGGTTTTGGTATTGCTGCAGTCAACGCTCCCATCCAGGCAGTTACACCTCGGAGCAACACTTACTTAGATGATGGCAGCTCATAAATGGATTGAAACGCTGTGGGTGCCAAGTTCAAAGTGACAGTTTCCTCACTCACTTTCCGAAGAGCAGTTGTTTCACCAGCGTTGATGGATTCGCTAAAATCCTTACGTCTGTTTTTATTAGCAGCCAAGCTGCTCAGCAGGCAGGTAGATAGATAGATAGCATCTCCACTCCTGTGACACTACAAAGCGCCCCGCTCACGCGCCAACCGGCGGCCGCACCAGGAGCTACCTTAAGAAAACAAACACTATTTTTTTTGTTACAGATTCATCATCAGTGTTTGGCTTGTAGTTTAAATTCAGATCACTTAAGAGTGATGTGATTAGGCACACATCATCATTAGTGGGACATCAACCCCAATATATCCCCCATAATTATGTTTTTTGTTTTTTGCATGTTCATTTGATCAGTAGCCGAATGTTTGTTAAGTGAAGTCGTCCATTTGTGAGGTGAGAATATCTTGGGGGGGGGAAAAAAAAAAATCCACTGACATTCCAACCACCACACACACACTCATCTACCATCAGCACCACCATGTCAGACAACGCTTCCAAATGACCTTTCCACCCACTGATCCTTCATATAAAAAGGTGTTTACGTCGCTCTGCTGGGGTTTGACAGGGAGTACCAGCAGGATGAAAGCAGACGTGCAGTGAAAAGACTTTGATCAGCCTCCCTCCCCCCCCCTCGCTCTTCTCCAAGAAGGCGTCACGCCGACTTGCACATCCCACAATTGAAATCACTCTTTGTTTCCTGGTGCCTGCTGTTGGGGCGCAGACGGTGCAGAAATTAGTAGGTGGGAGAAGAAGAAGTCACCACCAAGTAGCAGGACCACTTTGATGGATGCTGGAAGATGTTGATGTTTCAGAATCACAAACGCTTTTATCGCCAGAATTGAACATAAAACCAAAATATTACAGAACCTGTGACGTAACTCAGGAGCCGACTGACACTGAGAGTTTTAACGCTACTGGTGCTGTGACTCAGGTACGCCATCATGTGTGGAATCATGGCGGAATATGACACCATGCAGAACAAGATCAAGAATGGATATATCTTTAAGGTGAGTCGTCTGTCCGCACACGTTCTTGTTGTGACTCTGATGTGTATCCGCTTGGATGTATGTACAACGGTGAGCTTCACTCCGGATTAGAGCACTGCTACCGATAACATAGAAGCCACTCCCACTGCATTTGAGTTACATAAGTCCTGTGTGGAACAACAGCACGTAGCACCCCACCCGTCCCCTCCCCTCCCCCCAAACACTGTGTACCTGCAAAACCCTTTGACAGGTGAAAGAAAGAGATGGAGGGCAGGAGAGAGAGGATGTGGAGAATGGAAAAGGAGGTGGGAGGGTGCGTAGTCCTTCAGTGGGATTGCGTGTGAAGGAGGTGTTTGTGAAATACTTGTGGGCTGGTGAAGCAGGGCTGATCAGGTCAGAACAGAAGGCAGTGGAAAAACAGCCGTGTCATGAATCAAAGGTACAAATCGCTCTGTCTGCCTTCCTCCCCTCCCAGGATCACCTGGATAAAGCCATCGAGCTGAAGCCGCAAGACCCCTTGTCCTACTACCTGCTGGGGCGCTGGTGCTACGCTGTAAGAGACGCTCCCAGCCCCCACACTCGTAAACCCGACGTCGGTGGAGGCTGACGTGTCGTCTATGACGTCTTTCTTACGCTCTGGATGTGTCCGTTCTCAGGTGCTATGAGACAACCAGTAAGACCGAGCTACCGAGAGAGGAGCCGCTCACACTGGGAGCAGTAAACCTGATGCTCTCTCGGGTTTATTGGCTGTCTGTGGCCCCGCTCGCGCTCAACAATGATCCACTGTTTGCGTCCAGCGGGCGGCTCTGTTTCAAAGCCCCACTGATGACGCCAAAGCAACACGACACCTGCAATTAGATGTTGGTCTGATGAATAGTGTGAGGCAGGAATATTACATGTTTGACCGAGGCTTCTCCTGGCCATTATCATCCTCTGGGAAAGATGTGTGTACCTGTAGGTTGAAGAAGCAAATCCATGTTTTTATTCTTTTTATTTGGTCTGAAATCAACAGTACGTCTTTTTTTTTTCAGTTTCTTTTTCATTTTATACACAGTAGGTCCCCGGTGTATGGTACCTACGTATAAATGTAGGAACAGAGTCATTCACACACTCAGTGAGCGCTGTCTCTGCGGTCGTCGTGGCGACAGCGGGGACGTCACAAATCACATGTTGCCTCTATCTGTGGAGTTTTTACTTGTTTACTTGCACATTATTATTACATGATTATTACTTACTATGATTATGGCACTTTATCAATAACAACAACAATGCAGGTGACTGTTTGACGCCACCTGCCTTTTTTTTTTGTTTGTTATATTTGTTGAAAAGTGAAAGGGGCAGACTGCAGTTGAGTGTGACCTTTTGTCTTACAGTTTATCGTTCTGCAGCAAAAAAAATTACTGACAAAAAAAAAAAAGACAGTTTATGCAGGTGAAATAAAAGAAAATACTCCAGGGTTACAAGTCATCTCACCTAAATATATATACAAATATTTAGAATTACCTACAAAATAAATATCAGTAAAGTACAGCATCAAAAATAGAAATAAGAAGTAGAAAAGAGACGTGATATAGTCCGTCCAATAAAGTCCCTTATCAATGCTGTGTGTGCTGTTTTTAACAGACAAAACACAGCAGAAACAAAATCCGAATAAAAAAATGTACAACTATAATTGTGACATTAATTGTCAGTAGTTCTACTTGTTATAGTTCTACTATTTGTAGTAGTCAGTGAAACACAGGCACTGAAACAAGGATATTAACTGTTTATTCACTCTGCAGGTTCAGTCACAGGATTGTGTAACGTGCGTCTCAGCAGACATGAGCCCTGACACACACACACACACACACGCACACACACTTTAATTGGATCTGGTGCTGTGTGTATCGCAGGTGGCCCAGTTGTCCTGGATTGAGAGGAAAGTTGCAGCCACGTTATTCGGAGACCCTCCAAGTGCGACGATTGAGGATGCGCTGAAGAATTTTCTCAAGGTGCTGATACATCTACGATCTACAGACTATCGTCCTACTCAACCTGCCTCCAAAATTCTCCTGTACCAGCTTCTCAAAGACCAAACCCTCCGTATTTACACAGGCTTAACATGTGATCCCACATTTCGAATGTTTATATAGTCGAGAAATGACTTTCGCCCCTGGCTAAGATTTTTGGGCATGCCTCTTCCTCGTGTCTTGTGTGTCTTCCCCCATCAAATTGATTTCAAATGCCAGTCGCTACATGTCTCATGACCTCGAGTGAATCCTTTGTCGAGGCTGTTGCACTTTAAACGCCGACAGAATGCAACGTGAAACTCCCGCAAGCCGCAGCCGGACCTGTCTACGTGCTGGAGAGAATCTAGATTAGATGTGGGTCGACCCACACAAAAGAATTTCATCTGATCTGATGTGTCAGCAGCTTGTCGACAAGTCCGTACCGTCTTCTCGGGGGTCTCAAAGTATCTACCTGGTGTGACTGTTGTCTTCACGCAGGTCGAGGAGCTGCAGCCACAATATTCCAAACTCAACTATGTGTTTCTTACTAAGGTTCGTAACTTCAAAATCCTTATCAGGTTTTTGTCGTGGACCCAACTGTGAGATCCTGGATGCAGCGGAGGGTCTTGAAAGTTCTTGGGGTTTTATTTGTGCAGTGCTACAGAGACATGGGACAAAGGGAAAAAGCCAGGAAGATGTATGAAGCTGCTTGTTCCATGGATTCAGTTTCAAAAGAGGTAGAAACCGGTCACACAAACACCAAATTCATATCGTTGTTGTAAAGTTTTATTTATTTATATTTTATTTAAGTATTTATTTTATTTACTTTCAGGATGAAGAGGCACAGAAGGAGCTGGACCTGCTCGGACTGTGACACCCAGTCCCGTGTTTCCACGGCGCGTGTGTGTGTGCGTGTGAGAGTGTCGTGGTCCGCCGTCATGTTAGTTCACTCTGTGAGTGGAGAGCAGTGAGGGGTCGGCTGTCAGGATGGGTTTTTAAGTCTGACGTGTGACCGGTTTGTGTGCTTGACTGAAATGAATCAGTCAAAAAAAAAAGAAAATATCAAGCATTTTACAGAAATGGGATCGATGCCGGCGGTCCCCTCTGTCTCCAGTCTCCTTCCATCCACTGGGGTTTTGTTCCTTCCTGTTCCGTCGTGTCTCAAACGCGATGCACCCAAACAAAGATGTTGAAATGCGGCGACCTCTCGACGACCTCCTGTTGTCCCCGCTAAGCTGTCACTCAGATCAGAGGTAACAGCCACCGGCTACGTGTACACAGCAATCACCCCCCCCCACCCCGAACACACACGGTGTTGGCAGCCGTCCTGGGGATGAATACACGACATTCATCATTCACGTACGTCCTGAGACTCCTGCGTTACGTCAGTCCAATACATCACACCTCAGACAGACCACATATTTGTCTCCCATCTGCTATTTAAATCACGATAGATCCTCAGCAGCCGCCAGTTCATCACTTCCCATTTCTTCAACGCAGCAGTCTGCAAGGCACATGTGGATAAAGTCATTGTATAATCGACGTGCAGCCTGCGATGAATCCTGCCCGGGATGACGCGGCCTGGCTCCGGAGGAAGAGTCTCTGGAAGAGCCTGCGATCGAAAAGTCATTATTGGACAAAGTCAAAGGGTCCTTGTGCAACGTAATTAGCCCTTAATTGCCGCGTATGAGCTGGCTGACTTGTTTGGCAGCCGGCGCCGTCATTGTTCGGCTGTTTACGAGTGAGAACAATCGGCCCGTTTAACATTCTAATGTTAACGGCTTTTATTCAACCTGTTTGGAAGAGCTGTTGATTCCATGTATCGGTCAGCGCGGGGGCTGTAGCAGAGGGATGACGGGAGGGTTCAGTACAGGACCGATGGGTCTTTGTTGCGGTTGTTTCCATCTTAGTGTACAAGTGAATTGACGATTGTGTTTTGTGTGACGGTGCTTGTGCACAGTTGGTTTTAGACGCTTTTAATGGATTTTCTGCAGGTTTCTTACCCGTCCACTTTTTTTTCTTTCTCTTTTTAATGCCACTTTGATTGAAACAGTTATTTTTATAACTTCTCTGGTGCTGGAGATACTGAAGCACGTCTCACTGACCGTACATGACACTGCATATATGTAGCAACGACTTGACAAATACGACCGGTCAAGTCATCCGATGAGGGCGATGAACTGCCTCGTTGCTGTGCGCATGCGTAAAGGGGCAGTTTACTCTCCGGTGGCGTCATGTAGGATGTGTCGTGTTCCTCCTCTGTGTTTTGATGGGTCTATGATTACATTCCTTTTCAAATTACACCAATAATAAGTTATGATCAGACCGAAGTATCGCGTCACTGTCACTTTAGTCTTTTTTTTTTTTTTTTTAATGCATTTCTGTTGTTTTATATGTGCTTCTGCTCAATTATGTACATGGGATTTAAATCTGGTTCATCCTACAAGGTGCAGATTTTTATACCAGCACAAAGAATGTATTTGATTGTGTACCATATTCCTCCTGGTTCTGAGTACGTAAACACTACGTGGAGATAATAGTGTACCGTGTCATTAACGGTGTGCACTGATTATTGGAGTCGGTCATTAAATCTGTGCAATCCTCTAATGTGTATTGTATCTTTTAACTTGTTTTTTGTGCCAAAACTTACCCCAGTTTGTTGACATTATGTTCTTCACTCCAGGGTCCGGAAATGACGGAAAATCTGAATTTTTTTGATTGCACACACCGAGAATTGATCGTATTGTCAGGTGGCAGACATTTAACATACAATAAAAATGAAATATTAAGGATAAAGAAAATTATATGAAATATAAACAACACTAAAAACACACAATAAAATAAAATAAGGTCAAATGAAATTGCGTCTGCATTATAATTTGTTAGTTTACATTGAAAATAGCACCGAAAACTGCAGATTTTTCCACGAAACCTGCCTCTGGAGGGGACCCCTCAGACGAGACGTGTTCTCCTTTACCGTTCTTCCTTTTCACAAGCGTCAGACAGAATGCGAGTGTGATTGGATCTTATCGTCACATCTGTACGTGCTGCTCTCGAGGACTCTTGTTACGTAAGCGTTGAGACACTGACTGTCAGTATCCCCACTCCAAAGTCAAATACAGATGCTTGGTGTCCTTTGCAGCTGACAAACGTCTCCGCAAAGCATTTTTGTAATTTCCTATTTCCTTCCTGAGCTGATTTCCAAGTCACTGCAGCCATCTAGTCTAGAACAGAAGCTGCTAATAAACCAAAACTTGTTGGTTTCCTGCTTTGTGCACAGAGTGAATTAGTGAAATACTTTGTGGTCATTAGTGAGCTTTAGATGTGCTAGTATGTGGACTTTACCACCTCGGCTTTGTCCAGATCCAAAAGGAAACGTTTACAGCAGCCTCAGCTTCAGACGCTGATGGAAAACTGCAGGTACATGAAACTGTAAATATGCAGCAAAAGCTGTCGCCAGGAGCAACGTGAGTGTTTCCCGTCCAGGTGACTGCACTCGTTGAGGCAGGTGTTTTGTTCGCATCCATTGGACTGAGCAGAACTTTCTACAGACGCTCAGGAGGGAGCACGTCTGGTGACTGTGGGGGTCACAGGAGCCCGTCCTACTGATACGTGACATAATCAGATGCACCTGTTGTGGCTGCAGCTGTACCTGTAAATCACCAGAACTCACGGAAAACTCAATGACACGCGAGCTTCAGCAGTTTCAAACTGTACATTTGTTTTGAGTGAGTGAAATGTAAAACATGAGCCTGTTACCTCCACCAAGGACGTTATGTGTTATGTGTCTGTTTTTTAGCAAAATAACCCAAAGGTTATGAATGGATTTTAAAGAAATTTCCAGGAAATGCTGCTAATGGGACCAGGATCATATGATTACATGTTAGTAGAATCTTTGTACAATTCTTTCTGATTCATTGTGAGATTGGGACGATAATATTGGGTGGAAATGGGCAGCTTGGTGGAGGTCTGCGCTCTCCTTTACACTCACACTCACTTTTATGAGTTGGTCATGTCTGAGAGAAAAAAAATTGTGCTTGGTCTCTTGCAACATGTCCAAAGAAACACTCACATCAGGTACGTGTGCCAAAAAGAAAAAAAAAAAAGAGTTGGAAACCAGGAAAAGCAGGTACTCAAATATAACAAAGGGACCAGCTTTATATTTTGTATTTCCATTATACAGTGTTTTCACATCCCTGAACCTCTGGAGTGGTTCTTCCCTTTATTGTCCCTTTATTATCAGTGTTCCTGGTGACTTATTTATAATATATGAGATAATTATTTTCTCATATGTTGTGTTTATTATCTCATATATTATATTTATTTAATCTCATTTATTATGTTTATTGTCTCACTTTTTTTTTAGTTAGAAATGATTTATCTTATTCAGATATTAACTGTGAATTCAGCTTCAGTGTGAGATGGCCGGTCACCCTGCAGCGTCACTCCACTTGTCACCGCAGATTCTCCCACTTTCTTCCTTCCCGGTCATCGATGATAATACTTTGACTGCTGCCCCACGTCTCGTTGTTGGTTCAGTCTTCAGATTGTGTTTTACCGGTGAACATCTGCGGTGCCTGAATTTGTCCCACGCTCTGATAGTCTGTCTGGCTGTTTGCTAACCTCTCTGTTCAAGCACAGGATGTTCTGGCAGGGTGAGATAACGCCCGTACAGGGAAAGGGATCGCCCCAACACTTCCCCTTCTGCCCCCACCTCACCTGGCAACGTGCTGTTCATGAGACACTGATACTGTTAGAAGCAGGTTTAGTACAAAAGCGAGAGAAGTTTGACAGAAATAAAACCAAAGGTAAAATTTTACGTATGAATCCAGTAAAAGCTTTCATCATTTTGGTGAGAAAAATCTTTGTGTTTGTGAAAACGGACGTGTAAAAGCTCCAGGGGCCCGGAAATGACAAAAAACGCCTAAATTTTCTGTATTTCACACTAACTGATGAACCAACTTTGAAAACATTAAACTTTAGTTTGATTTCTGTAAGTTTCAGAACTGAAAAATCTGCAATTTTCCTCAACTAAACCTGCTTTCCAGATCGGACCCTTGGTTTCCTACTCAATCTATTCAAAGGAACTGTCTTGGAGAAACTTTTTTTTATTTGATATCTGTACACATTCACTCAGTAGGACAAACATCTGCATCTTTCACCCCTGCATTCCCACGTACTGGCAGAAGGTGCTGCACAGCTACGAACACGTTCACACACTGATGACGCAGCATCAGGACCAGCTGTTCATCCACATGGACTCCGATCACCGGACGAGCCGCTCGTCACCACAGACGACGTGACAACTCAATTTGTCGTTTCTCTGGTCTGAATTGTGAGTTTGCCTTAATACGACTCTAATTTGTCGTATTTCTTGAAGACACACATTATTGAGACGTTTCCTAAATTACTGTGAGTGGGTTAAACCTGTTCCTCTTCCTCTTTCCTTGTAAACTCATCAAAGTCGTCTTTTAGTTTGAGGAGGGTTTTGCCATGACGTTACTGTCAGCGTCGTGCTGCAACAGTAATTAGATGAGCCAACAACAACAACAACAAAAAGTCCCCAACTGAACAATGTAGCTGACAACATCCCTGTAGGTAACAGAGGCAGGATCGGTTGGGTAACTGGCATGTGACAGAGCAGCTTTCTCAAACATTTCATCATGTCTGTGAGAGAGTAAAACAAGAAATAAATGACAATGACAACAAACGGACATTGGATGAATAATATGCACGTCGCTATAGTTCTCTTAAATGTGTTTGGCATTCGAGTTGCACTCCTGAGTCATTCTGCGTCACACACGACAGTGGATATTTGAATTTAGTACAGGAAAGGCTTGAAAACCCTTTGAGCTTATTCACCTGGCTGCGCACAAACACTTTTTTTCACAGGAACCGGACCTCAGATGACAACTCCCTGCCACCAAAAACTTCAGTTCCGATCAGTTACTATTATATATTACATATATTTAGATGTATTATCATGGGAAATTCCAGAATGTACTTAAAATGCAGTAAAACAATCTGACCTTCTCCACTTTGAATGCATCTATCTGCATCATCTAAACCTGCTGTTCCTGACAAGGTGATTAACCGCAGAAATCATCCATTGTCGGATCCATGAATTGGATTCAACGGGGATACAGAAACCATCGTTGCATGCGTCTTCTTTGTTGAACATCCCTCAGGTTGTTGTGTGTAGTGTGTGTGTGTGTGTGTCTGTATCTAAATATTCAGATTTGATCGTTGATGTGTTGGTTTTTTTTCCAGGCAGACATTCTGGCGATCGTCCTCACGCTTCAGCGACAGTCGAGCAGCAAGACGCCACTTGGGACCTCAGATGAAACACATCCGTTTGTGTCCGGCAGCTGACAGAGAACACAGTGACCCTTCTGTTTCTGAGCTTACTGTCGCCCTACAAACGACGGCCTCGGGTTCGTGGTCTTTCATACTTCATTCGTACTCGTTGGAGTTTGTGAGTCTTGACGCGGGCTCGGCTACAGCGTCTTTCGTCAGCTCCCGTCGGGCTGCCGCCTCGAGTAGCGTCATGTCCTCCTGCAGAGACACCGCTATCGAAAAAGCATGAGGTTTCAGAGTCAGACCGTAGGTGGACTTGAATTCGGGCGGACGGGCCGGGTCCGCCGTGATGTGGCACTGGTGGGCGATGACGGCTGTGAAAAGAAAGAGCTGGAGCTTGGACAGGTCCTCGCCGATGCACCGCCGTTTGCCCTGCGAGAAGATGAGCACGCTGCTGCACAAGTCCTTGTTCAGCGCGCCGTTCGGGTGCAGAAAACGCTGGGGGTCAAAGGTCTCCGGGTCGGGCCAGATGTCCGGGTCGTGGTTGATGGACCACTGGTTGACAAACACCACCGTGTCCTTTGGTATGACGTAGCCCATGATGGCGGTCTCCCTGGTGGTGGAGTGGGGGATGGTGAGCGGCACAAAGCTGGTGAGGCGCATCACCTCGTAGATGAAGGCCATGACGTAGGGCAACCTCAGCTGGTCCTCGATGGAGGGGAGTCGATGGCGGCCGACCACCTTGTTCACCTCCTCCTGGAGACGCAGCTGCATCTCGGGGTACCTTCATCGACAAACGAGACCTACATCACCTACTATCATTTGATGTATTAGTGTCACTCAGTTCCCGTACCGATGTGAAGAAGGAGCCAGTGAGAAGGAGAAAAGTTGACAGCTGCAGTGCAACTTCTCCACTTTCAGACATTTCTGCTCCTAATTATGCTTCTCCAAAGTATGCTGGAGTGAATGGGGATACCATTGTGGGTGTTAAAGGGTTAATTTGTAGGTTACTGGACTTGGCTGTTGCTCATCCTTCTGTTCTTCATCCTCTGATCCTCTGTTCAGAACCCAAGGATGAAGAGATGAAACATCCTCAAGCAAAATACAAGTCCAGTTACCTACGAATTAACCCAGTATGACACCATGACAGGACAGATGGCAAAAATTCTAAATATGAGTCTTAAAATGTCTAATTTCTGTATAAAAATGTAAAATAAGTCACATTCACATGATGAAAGTAGTGTTTAGATTTAGTTTTTATCTCAACTTATTTGTAGCCAATTTTCACTTTAAAAAAAACGTGGAAAGATATGCCTGG
>JBBMJM010115182.1:1441-14996 GCA_037832705.1 Centriscus cristatus
AGCTCCCCTCGTCTGAGCCACGAGCAGCGTAGGGGCGAGTCTTTGTGGAATGTTGGTCCGACGGCAGCGGCCGGCAGGGAATTGGAACATTAGAACGGTGCTGGTCGGGTCTAGAACTTCCAGAAGATTCTACCTGCTCCATCAGTTAATGGTGGCAGACCACTGCCGACGGTCGGACCAATCAGCTGCGAGGCAGCTGGCAGGAGAAGAACACTGACGAATCCTTTTCAAGCACGACCATGTCTGAGTAACCACTCGCTTGAAATGCTACGCTAACACCACCACGAAGACAAACGCCGGAGTGTCTATCGCAGAAATCTGCTGCCGAGAAGGGTAGAATTCTCCGGGGGGGTCGGAAACGTCGGTATTTTACTTGAGGTCACAATTGACGGTGAAATTGGGAGTTGTGGGACGGTTCACTTTAGGTGAGCGTCAATCAGGATCGAGGGTCTGTGGACGTGAATGTGTATCAGTGTAACATTCACTGACGCCGTGATAGAAGCACAACTCTGTGTGTGTGTGTGTGTGTGTGTGTGTGTGTGTGTGTGTGTGTGTGTGTGTGTGTGTTTGTGTGACTCCCTCTGAGCTTGGCAGTAATACAATCTCCCTCCTGCCGTGACCCTGGGAGGTGGTCTGTCGGAGGTAAGTCATCTCTCCCTGGGGCTCTTTGCTCTTCCTTTCATTCTCACACACAAACACACAAGGAACGAACGTGGAGCGAAACACTTCTCCTCTCGCTGACTCCGCGGAGCTTGAACGTGCCGTTCTGAAACACAAACCCAACACGCTGCTTCGACAGGAGGAATCCGTCCCGCTACCGCCGAGTCGCCATCGACAAACAAACCTTCAATAAAACATCTGTACCGATGCACCCAGACGTCTAAACTCACATAAGGATTTGACTGCTAGAAGATGTCAAATGTCTCAGATACACAACATTCCAGTACGAACCGACACTGATCGACGACATCAGACCAATGCAGTGACCATTTCGGACTTTCGGCACCGTTGTCCTGTCCGCCGGGCCGTGGAGATGAAAAGCCGCCCACTCCTCTGCGACATGTTTCTGTGGTTTTAGTGCCTGGGTGTGAGGACCTGCGGTCCTTTCTAGACCTGCTGGTTTTCCCATCCGCCAGGTGGAGGAGACGCGGGGTCAAAGGTTGAGTGCAGTGCAGGAGGGGCGTGGGGTGAACTTTGACCCCGGACATTTCTCTCCATCTGTATCCAAGGAGGAATTTCTTAACCGTTGGCACACGTTAAGTGGGTTTCTGCGGATAAGTCTGTGTGAATAACCAGATTACGGTCTTCAAAGGAAACCAATTCCCCCTGCCAGTCTCCTCTCATCGCCAGGAGGACTTCCATTCTTCTGGAAGTCAGGTGAGATTAGTAACAAGGATGAAATTATTACTGAACGAAACACGGGCAACCATACTGACTGCGAATGAGATATTGTTTAGGGTTTTTTTTTTAGCTGTGGACGTTGATGACAGTCGTTCTCTTATCAGAGTGAAACCCTCCTGTTTTCTCTGTGATCATCTCGTCACTCTCTGGCTGCTGCACCTCTCTGTCCTGGAGGTCGCTGCTGCAGTGACCCCGCCTCCACCGATACACACACACACACACACACACACACCGGACCACAACCCCCACGGGCGTCCTCCACCCACCTGACGGAGCTCACGCACACACACACTCGACAGCTGAGCCCTCCTCAGACAGCAGACCTCAGTCCCACCCCCCCAATCACCACAAACGCACGTATATGAACGTTTGTGAACTATTGGATTGTCAAGAAACCATATATGATCATTTGTAACAACAAATGTAAAACAAGTTTCAAACTAGTCTTGTAATGTCTCCTTATAAGGTGGACATCGTCCTTATAAGGAAGTTTGTGTGAAGGGTTCACCAAGCCAAACGGATCCATGTGAGTTTTGCCCACGTTTCTCTTACTGTAAATCTAAATGCCTTCTTTCCAACTGCTGCAAAAATCCACAGGATTATGTAATAGCAGCATGCTCTCAGCCAGCGGAGAGGAGCTGGAGGAGAAAACACGGCTGCAGGAGCACTGGATTGAAAACAGCTGCGACAGGGACACACGCGTTCCCATGTTTCAACGGGCAGAAGTAAATACAGACGTGACGGGAGCATCCGAAGAAAAAGAGAGAACGCGAGCAGGGACGGAGAGGAAGGGAGGCGACGAGAGAAAAAGTAGGGGAGAGACGGGAGTGAAGGAAGGAGAGTGCAACAGGAAGCTTCTCAGCGAGCTACCGATGGCCTCCAGCCAAAGCGCTCAGACACGGAGGAATTCCAGGCAGAGGGGGGTGGGGGGGGTGGGGGGGTGCCAGGAGGGAGGCGAGGGAGGGCGGGTCACACTGGTGGTTTGCTGTCAGCGGACCGCTGGACGAGAAGGGACGGACACACGCTTCGAGCAACATATCGGCCTTTGATTCAGACTTCACTGACTCTTTGGATTTGGGACTTTGACTTGTACAGTTTGGGGGGGTGGTGGGGGGTTAGTGTGAAGTAACAGTCTGAAGAAAAACGTCTCCTCCACCTCAGAGCTCGGTCCACGTATTTCACTTGGGAAAGGATGGGAAGGAGAATCAAAGAACAAGGAGAGGCAGCGAGGAATTATAAAATGTGCGTAAAATTCAGCTTCTACTTGGTGCTGATGTGGTTTAACTCAAACAACCTTTGCTGTTATTAATAGATGTGTGTGTGTGTGTGTGTGTGTGTGTGACCGTGGTGAACAACATGCGGTGTCTATCAAATGAGCAATGAGACATTCAGAGGCCGTGTGAGGAGAATTACCAGGTTAGGGTTCAGATGTCGGGGATGTGTCGCCACCTCTCAGTCGGCACATTCGAAATGATTCAAAATCATTCACCAAAATTTGATTTTGAATATAAAAAAAAAACAACTAATTTCTGGTTATGTTTAACTGTTATAATTTAGTTCCACTTCAATACCAAAAGTCTATTAAGTGTCGTGTTTGTTATGATTCCAGACTTCCAGAAATCGTCAGATTTTCGCCGTTCTGAATGTTGCTTTTCTCCTGTGACCCATAGTTCCCGTGCGGTGCAGCTCTAATATTTCTGGATCTGCGCATTCGACGCCCAACCGATGTGAACAGGGTGAATCTGACAGACGAGAGGGATTCTCGGTGCGGTGTACGTGTGGTTTGAGCAGCATCTTCACGGCGCTCAGACAGATGCGACAACAAAGCAGCAGTCACACTCGCTCGCTCCGCCCTGCGGCGAGATTAGGCCCCCGGGAACCATCTATAAACAGCCGTCTGATTGAGATTTCACATTGTGTCCGTAAGCCTCGCGCCCTGGTAAACCCCGGGATTATTGCACGACACTGTGACCCGACTCGACTCCGTCCGTGTAATGATGTCTGCCTCTACTGTAAACCGCTGGAACATCTTCCAAGGGACTGCCGAGACCAACTGTGTCTGGCCCAGCGTCACAGTCACGGTGCCTCCGAGTGGAAACGCTGCAATAAAAGTAATCAGTCAAGAGAGTTTGGAAACTTCCCCCAAAGCCACAGTCGATGCATCAGGCTCCATGGTAGCGGCTGTGGGACATGTACAGTATGTGACTGTAGCGCCCACGTGTAGGAACATGTGTGTGGAGTTTCCTTCCACCGACTCCCATTCAGACCAGATACACGTGGCCTGGACTCTGAAACCCGTCGATACCGCCTGCGTAGCACCATAGGAGATCATCTCCAGAGGGGCTTCGACCGTCTTAACCTGCACCAACGCTCGAGGTGCTTGGAACGGTGCTCGCGTCGGCTTTTGCTGCGGCGAGTAATCGCACATGGTTGCATTTCACAACAGCGGGAACCCTCGAACGCAGCAGGAGACCGGCCGCCACCCGTGAGACGAGACGGAGAAGAGTCGGCTCTCCACTCAGACGGCCCTGCGAGCTCCATCCTGCAGTCTGTGTCAGTCTAAGTCTTTTTCATCTCACACCTTCAGACATCGTAACGTTCGATTTTAGTCACAGCTTCTTTCCCTCCCCATTATCATGTGACACTATTCCTGTCACATCTTCAATCCACATTCTAGAATCGATGTCTTTTTCCATACCCTGAGGATATTCCGGCCTGCCGTGTTCACACCGACCTTTAGGACTTTTAACATTCCCATTATTTGTGTTTTTTTGTCGCCCAATCTTGGCGAGCCGTGTCCCCGTTCTCCAACACAGATGACCAGGTAACAAACCATCCTCCGGAGTCCACAGGGGACAGAGGAGAATGGATGTATTGACTTGAATTCAGATCCATCCTCCCGCCGTCTTGCACTCAAACTTGCACCACGTCCCTCAGCTCTGGTCCCTTTTGACCCCCCCCCCCTCACTTCCTCGGGCTTTATTCCCATCGTCTGCCATCACTCGCTCCTTTATCAACTCCGCTGTTCCCCCTTGTTTCAGCCCATTCCTGTGGCCTCTCCCCACAGGCAGTGATGCAATCCTCCGACTCCTGCACGCAATCATGGGGTCTGGAGTCGACGCGGCAGCCAAACAGAGGCGTCACCACTCGGTGCTCAGTAGGAAAGCAAGAGGGTGGAGGAAGAAAGAAGAGGAGAAATGAAGCCAGTGAGGTCGAACAGCCTGAGCTGGTGTTGGGTTGAAAGAGGGAAAAGTGCAGCGATAAAAGTTTAACAGCCCGGTCTTACATTCTGTTCACACGTTCATTCAAGTGGGGGAACAGTGGGTTTGTTACAGTGTGCAGGGACCCTTTGGACGATGAGGTGTTTTCATTAAGGTGCTGAAGGGTCTTTGAATCCCCAACAAGCAGCCAGGTCTGTCTGCTGGCTTTCTGGAGAGCGTTTGCATTTCGGAAGTGACGCTCCGCTGCTCCTCCCACGCTCAAAGCTGTCATAACAGCTGACTCACATGCGGGGGGGGGGTCTTTTCTTCTGGCTGTTTTATTTTACTACTATACAGTGTTTTATGTTTTTTTTTTTATCCTTTAATATTCTATTTTTATTCCGTGTTTTATGTACGGCACCTTCCACCGAGTCCTGCTATATACAATAAGTCATGTACAGATCTTGATTATGGACACACACACACATTTTCACCCGACTTAACAATCTGTGCAAAGACAGACACCCCAAGCCACCCCACCCCACCCCCACCCCCCCACCGCCACAACGGCAGCACTAATGAGCAGAAGGTCAGGGTAGGAATGCAAAGCGCTGGCACCTGCCTAAATCTTTAAAATACCAGGTTCTGTCAGGACGTACGCCGACAAAAGGCCAGCGGTGCACGCTCTGTCCACACAGGTCAGGGTTTACAGCCCGAGGCGACTGTCAGACCCCGAGCAGAGCTGCGACGTCACCGGCGAAAACCTCAGCTCCACTTCTCAGCCGGTGGGTGGGAGGCCTGGACGGGAGCCGGTCCAGAAATCTTTCTTTCTTCCTGACGCTCACACAGTTAACGGCAGGCCGGGGGCAGATTAATAACCGGTGCGTGTGGAGACTGCGGTCCAATCGGCACCAGTTGCAGTCGATCCCCTGCTGACAACTTCAAGGTCGAGGCCGAGAAGACGGATCAATGTGCAAGACGGACGTGTAAAAGAGGGAGTGTGCGGCACGCTGGCCCAGTGCTGAGTGCGGTTTAGCACGCTGTGGTAGCGCTCCAGCTGTGGGAGGGGTCGTCCTGTCTCACAGTCATTTCCTGGACGGGGATATTATGGCACCGCATCCATGGGAAACGAACCCGTTCTGCCTTTTCACACCGACCCCAGCCACTTCGCTAGCAGCTCAGTGAGCCAAAGGCACACACTGAACTCCCTTCCCTCCCTGGAAAGTCTCCGTATTCAATAGCCGGGGTAACATGATCCCGAAAACAGCTTTATGCAACAAGCCTCTGGGAGGCGGGTGGGGGCAGGGACGGAGGGTGCTGTCCTTATCGCTGTCAGGTGCTGCTGAGGCCGACCGAGTACGTGTTGCAACTTCACACCCCCTTCGCTACAGTATTCCTGCATGGCCACTCCCTGTCCCTGTGGGGGGGTGGGGGGGCTGAGGACACCTGTGCACCAGTCATGCCGCACGGGGGGGGCACCAAACAAGGGAGGGTCGCACCCAGATGTGCTCTGGTCAGGGAGTGTTTCCTTTAGTGTGTGTGTGTGTGTGTGTGTGTGTGTGTGCAGAGGTGTGTAGGGGCACCGGGAGGAGGAGGAGGAGGAGGAGGAAGAGGAGGAGGAGGAGCAGCGCTCGGCTTCCAAAACCAAAGCATATTGAAAAGGGAGGAAAACAGGAAGAGGGCGAAATACAAAACAGCAGAATGCAATTAGACGTGACGTGTGCTGGGGAGCAAACACAGCAGCTCCTGCCTCTTTAAATGTGGGTGTGCCCCCCCACACACCCACACCCACCCACCCACCCACCAAAATACGGTCTGCTACACCTAATTTCAGCATCTCACACACACACACACACAACTAAGGCCCTCCGTTCTCCTCCGCTCACGGAGGGTCTGTTTTCTCTGAGTCCCCCCCCACCCCCCCACCCCTTCCAGCAGCAGAGCTGGCGATGAGACAAGGTCAATCGACAAGTCTTTTCTTTCCCCTCGCGTCCTCGCTCTGTCGCCGGCCTTCTGCCCTCTGTGTTTCTGTGTGTTTCTGTGTTCGAGCTCGACCGTGTGACCGGCCCCACCCTACGGCTTTCATCTTTGGAGACCTCCATCAAAAAGGGAGAAGGGGGGGGGGGGGACAGATGCAAAGGAACAGATGGAGGCTGACTGGGTTGGGCGACGGACAGAGTTCTGCGTGACGCCGCTAACACGGTTTGCTCTAAATTCATGGCCAAGTCTTTATGAAACGCGTTGAAAAAGAGCTGCAGCTGATTCGATGTTTTCGTGGCGACAAAACTGGTAAATGTACCACGGACAAACGCAATTATACGCGGCAGCCTTGAAGCCAAAGACAAGATCTCAATTAGTTGTGAAGGTCAGACGGGTGCACATGCTTCTACACACCCCTCTGCCCTGATTCGATACTGACATTTAGAAGTTAAGAAACCGCCGAGCTGACCGTTGAGGCCTGGACTGACACTGGGGGGGGGGCGGGGGGGGGCATCGCAGGTGCCAGCGGAGGAGGAGAACCCGCAGCTGGAGAGTCTGTCTGCAGATGCAGAAGCTGGGGCGCAGCGCCCGACGCGCTTCCTGGCGGCCGACACCACATCCTCAGGCCGGATGGGTGCATGAGAGCCGGGTCTGTGCCAGCAGACTGTGGGACACGGACACGGCTGCAGTAAATCTGCTCTCTGGGTATCGGTTCGATGCTCTGATGACCTCTGATCACCGAGGTCCACACCTGGAGGTCTGCTCAAGGGCGCCTCGATATGGGGGGGGGCTCACGCTTCTGCATCCTCGCAAAGGTTTGAATTTAAACTCCAGCCTGCAGAGGTGAACCGTCGGGTGCAGCAGACTGGAATCCGACTGCCTCGTCGGTGGAAGAAAAACTTGTTATTGAATACAAGTTAAGTGTGGACTCGTCTTCTCGAAACGTAACCTCAAACCTAAAACATTTCCAAATTACATAAGAGCTCATCATCCGAGAAAACAGTCGCGGGACATGTGAAGTGAATTAGTGCTGGCACCATCTCGACAACACCACAGAGAAGGTAAACACTTACAGGCCAAGCGTCTCTCCCGCTTTTCCTCTGGATGTATAAGATGAAGTCTTATATAACGAGATCTGCCGGCGATGAAGCCGGGGGGGGGTGGGGGGGGCTGGGGTCGGAAAGTGGGAGACGAAAGTGCAAAGGGAGGGGTGAAGGGAAAAAGGGAACAAAAAACAAGAGTTAAAAGCAAGAAGGAGATGGAGTCCTACAGAGTCTGGATGGAAGGGTGGTGGTGGTGGCGGGGGGTGGGGGGTGGGGGGGTCTGGAGGCGAGCTGACAGGACTGGATATGCCCAGACAGAAAACCAGGCCCAAGTCCAGACATGAGCACTTTACTCTCAGCAATGCCTCACCCAGCCCCTCTCCCCGTCCCTCCCTTCGCAGCATGTTATTCCTCACCCATGACCCCTCCCCTTTCTGTCTCTTCAAACTCGCAAATGTACACATGCACCCCCACCCCCTCACCCCACCCCCCGTCATGCTGCACTGTTGTTGTTGAATGTAAACTGGAGACTCCGGCCGCTGGCCAAGCAAGTAAATATAATACAAACCAGCTGTGCCCCCCCCCCCACACACACCCCCCCAGGAGGCTCCAGTGAGATGCACTCCATCATCTACAAGTTAAATATTAAGTATAGTGTTGGAAACAAACCCAAAATGGACTTTGTGAGACCGTTAATGGACTTTCCACCAACTCCTTTACATGTCTGTCCCCCGTCTCTCTTGAACTTGTTCCTCGTCAACTCTGCAAAGTGTCTGCGCGCTGCAGACGGCGCGTTAAAGAGAATGACAGGAGGTAGGGTGGGGTGGGGTGGCTGGAGGGAGGCACGGACTTGTCTGTGTTTATTTTGGAAATGCAGGGCCTGCAGACTCGCAGAGGAACTGACCCCTGCACGCCACCGTCGCCAGATCCTCACAGAAGGAGCTGGAGCGCCGGCTCTCACGTGCGACGCACCGCGCAGGTGGTTTCCAACGGCCGACCACGTGTCCCTCCCCGCGGGACGCTTTAACCCGCCCTGGGGACTGGCGGAATGGTTTGCTCCGGGAGGAAACGCTGAGGCCATGAGGTGATTAGTGGTTACAGTTTAACTGGAGAAAAATGCACGGCGCGTCAGCTCAGGCTGCCAGAAAGCGACGCGGCCTCTTTAAGTTCACGAGTTGGTGTGAGTCAGCCTGTGTGTCTGCTTTGTCTATTCTTAATGTACAGGTCCGGCAGCTTGGCCCCACATCACACCACACCACACCGCTCCGAGAAAAAAAAAAAAAAACCACGAGAGTCACCTCCACCGCTGCACACCGGGAAATGATTAGTGACTTTGTGGAAACAATGGGGGAGTTCTTTTCCAGTTGAGATGTTAGTCAAGGCCGAGGACCCCGGGCATCGAGGGAAATGACACACACTAATGATGGAGGTATTCAACACGGCGAGTCTGACAGCAGCGTTCATGTGACGAGGCGCCTGTCACGGGAAGCACCTCGACCCCTGTGACAATGGATGCGAGTGTGCATCCGACGCCTGGTTTTCACCGTGTGCCGCCTCATTCAGTGACCACGTATAATCCGTCCTCCCCTGCTGCTGTGTTGCCTCTCAGATTGACCGTAATCCTCCGCAGCTACGGCTCCCTGCTGGGATATTAACACACGCTGGCTCGCGCCGCGTAATTTGCGCCGCTCCCAGAGATTTACCAGCAGCCGTCACACAACCGTCTCTGCTCTCCTCCCTGTGGCCAACCGGATGTGAATCCCGCTCCAGTGGGACCCCAACACACGGCAAGTTTTTGTCTGCTAAACTTGTGGCGATGGTCACGTTCTGTAAATAATAATAAAGTCAGCCGAAGTCCAGACCTCCATTGATTTGATGTTTCTTTAAAAAATAAAAAACAGAAAAAAAGAAAAGGAAAAGAAGGAAATATGACAAAGCCCGTTGTTATTAGAGGGTGTCAATGTAGCATTAGCATCGACTGAACTCCAGTGTAAAGCCGGGGGGTTTCCCCCTCACACGGTCTGGGACCTCAGAGGTATGATGTCACAGAGTTCTGGCGTGGACCACCATCAGAAAACACAAGGAAAATGTGGGAGAGGGATGAGGACCACACCCTTGATTTGATCTCACAGGCTGCTGGAACGTCCATCTACTGCTGGTGATGTCACACCTGTGACTCTGAGCAAACCTCTGCTGCCCCCCGAGACTAATGGAGACACAGTCTGTGCTCAGGATGGGACCGTGTGCAGCTGGCACACATCTGGCGAGCGTGAAATGCCAGCACGGAGACGCATGGGCCCATGTGCACGTCTGCCCTTACACTGCCGCTAAGTAAGACCAGCCTCCTCCGACTGAGTGCTGATGAACCTCTCTCCATCTGGCCACGGTCTTCCTCTCAGATGGATATTGTAGTTGACCTGCCGCCGACCCGATCATCAGCTGATTGGGTAAACAAAGCCAGGCTCTGGATGAGAGGAGCACCTGTGCTCACAGTTCAGAGAGGGGGTAACAGATTAAATAGCATGTGCCTGGAGGAGAGGGGGAGATGGACGTCCTTCTCTCCACACTCCGACTCCGTCTGCGTGACACACGGCTCCTCTCTGAGACCCACCTAACACACAGCCGTCCCTTCTCTGATCCAAATCACAACTGCAGCCCCCCGAGTGTGCCTCGATCGGCATTGTGGCCGAAAGGCTTTTTAATGATCGGGCCTTATTCCTCTCCAGCACGGGGGTTTGTTAGGTCTGCCTTGGCAGGGCCCAGCTCGTTCCCCTGGCATCCTCTGGAACAATGGGCCCATGGGAGGCAGCCAATGGGGAGAAGGTCCATCCCAGACCCTGTCCCAGTGTGCACACAATGAGGCTTAGGGACATAGAATTGCTTAATTGGAGGAAAATGGCTCTTTATCTGGGCCGCTCTGCCTGTGCTCATCCTTTGCCCCCCTGCACTCGCGCACACAAAACCAGCATCAGTGGGAATAAGTGGCAAAAAAAACCCAACTCCTGACTCAACAGACAACCGAAGGACATCGAGAGCTGTACATGTAAAATTGACTTGGAGGTTTGGAGGTCACCCACCTCCTTTGGTGGGTGTCAGCGGTCGGTAGACGTTGAACTCTTTTATCAGATGTTGTGACACAACGTCACAGAGCTTTTGATGTTGCACAACAGCTGGCTGTCGCTGAGCTCTTTGCACGCCCCGATACAGGGCAGAGAAGGGGGAAAAAAAGCGAGTGGTCGCTGAAATAAAAAGAATGGTCACCGACGACTGGTCTCGGATGTCCCTGTGCACGGGCGCACCGCTGGAGCGCCCCGGAAAATAGGTCATTGCCCTGCTTGAACTCCTATATTTTTCCACAGCCGAGCAGTGGGGACACACACACACACACGCACACACGCACGCACGCACGCACACGACAGGAGAAGCAACACACGCAACTGACATGGAATATCGGCCGCCTTACCTTATAGGGGAAAATGGCCTCGGCGTCTCCGGCTCGGTTCCCCCTCTTCCCGACGCAAAGTTCGCAAGTCCCGCAGCTCCGGCGCCTTCGGTGTCAAGTGTCACTCGGTCGCTTATTTCTATTTCAATGCAACTAAAAGCCAGAAGTGACACGTCTGGAGGGAATGTCACGATGTGTCAGGAGAGGCGCTCCGCTCCCGCACCATGATCCGGACGGGTTGAAGGCGTGAAAGGGGGAAATAGGAGCTCAGCCGGTGACAGCTGCTTGTCCGAAGAAACACTAGTCGATGGGGAGGCAGGCGTGTTTGTTACCGTGGGATGATGCGAGCTGCATGCTGTCACACCTCTGGAAACCCGTCAGAGAAGCGTGTAAACACCCAGAGCCGTCAGAGGGCGGAAAAAAAAGACCAACGGCTGGTGTGCGTCAAAGGCGCAGAGGTGATTTCCTCCGAAATTCAAAGCGCATCGCTGAGTGGCAACGCTGGTCAAGTGTCTGTTTGGAGGTGGTGGGGGGTTCCTATGGGTGGTCGGGGTCCTCCTGGGGGTGGGGGCGGTTCAGACCCGAGGGATGGCACGAAGTGGCTGGTAGACGGGCGGGTTGCCGGCGGGGAACTGGGATCGTCTCCGTCTTCTCCGGTGCTTTTCCAGATGCCGAGGTGAGGAGCGGGGTCTCGTCTTCCCTGTCGCCCTCCGACTCCTATATGTGCTGCCTCTCTCCCCTCCTGGAGACACCGACTGTTGATGGAAGTCTCCCCCACGACCGTCTGAGGCGCACCGACAGCCGCCCGGAGCCCAGCAGCCAGCCCAGGGACCAGCCCAGAGTCTGCCAGCTCAGCGCATGCTTACTGCTCCGCCCTCCACCGTGGGCAGTCCCCGGCTCCGCTCCTCTCCTCCCCCTCCACTCCCTTCTCTGGCTCCTCGTGGCCACCCCCCCGCCCCCCCTACACACACCCTCCATCCACAGGCCAGGTCTGCCGGTCTCCACCACAGCAACACGGTGGTCACCAGTAACTAGTTACATGCAACAGTGTTAATCAAATAAACAGAACTGTAACCAGCTACATTTACTTAACACCTTTCAATGTACACAAATACTTGACTGAAGTCGACTATCGTAAAACGGTAACTGAATAACTTGCATTTACCAGGAAATAAAAGTATAAACGAGGATAAAGGGCATTTTTAACCATGGTCATCTCGGCAGTCCTGTAAGTTATTGAAAATGAATTTTATTAATATTGACAAAACGAATAAACAAAAAGGAAATACGGTGTAATACATATTATCAGCATTGTCAAGTGTTGCACAGATGTTCTTACCTGACCTCTCTTCACAAATCAGTTCCCTTCACCAACTCACCACTAGGGGGCGGAAAACGTGACTTCTTGAATTCAGGAGACCTCGGGGATTTTGTCCATTTATTGTTCATCTGTCCGACAACTATAAACCAAGATGCTCCAGTCCATAAAGTGGAAGATATATAGATGTTAGAGCAAAGGGAGTTGCATGGCTTTGTCTGAAGCTCTGGTTGTATGGGAAATGAGTTCCATTGACGTCTGCACTGCCAAAGAATCAAATTAATCACACTTAAATAAAATCATCCATTTAATTGATGTGCTCCATAACACATCAAACGAGTCATGAACCATGCAGGTGACAGACGAACAGTCTTTGTGTCCCCAGCAGGTGAACACAGATGTGGGGTCTCAGACCTTCCAGCATATCAACTCGATCTGCATTGATCAGGTGAGATCCATAGGACCGGAGAACCATACGTGACACTCTGGAGACCCTGTGGACATTCCCAGCATGGATGCAGTTGTTGTCTCCATGATGACGCCCATCCATCATCATGATACAGTAGCTAAGAAGAGACGTCTGAACACAAATGTTTGCCCTTGTGGAATTGTTCATTGTCCATCATTTTTAGTTTCCATTGGACCAGATGATAAATCAGAGACCACGTGAAAAGAATAATTGTCCAGCTGAACCTGCTGCAAGTCAGAGACGGCAGCAATGTTTCAGTGGCTGAAAGCGATCACGTTATTGAACAGACGGTGGGAAAAGCATGAAAACGGAAATTAAGACCATTACTGACATTTTTATTCTTTTGAGAAATTGTATGTATGTATGTATGTATGTATGTATGTATGTGTGTGTGTGTGTGTGTGTGTATATATATATATATATATATATAATGAATGAATGAATGAAAAAAAGATAAGATATGATAAGATAAGGTAAGATAAGGTAAGACACACGTATACAATTAATATAAACTAATATCAAAACAAAGGCAAATATATGTATATAAAATGCATCAAAAGGGAACAAAATCATATTTGAGGAGAGGATCTGTGAATGATTCTAAAAAAACCCAACTGATAACTGCCGATCGTTGAGCTCCATCTTAGAAACGCACCCCCAGTTTTACTACAGTGACGGGGGGGGGGGGGGGGGGGGGGGGGG
>JBBMJM010115190.1:0-15307 GCA_037832705.1 Centriscus cristatus
GGCAAAAAAAAAAAAAAAATCCCCTTTTTCTGTGTGTCAATCCTGTGTTTTTTTTTGTAAGACAGTATTATTACAGCTGTAGGGTTCATTTCCATCTGGCTCTTTGCTGTCAGGAGGAGAGAATCTTCATGAATGCATCTTATTCCTCACACTTACATAATTGTGCAGCATCAAAGATATTTTCCTTTTCAAGAGCAGCTATCGGATGTTGGATAAATGTAAGCGTGGGTTCCGACAAGTTGCAGGTGCGACATAAATAAAGGTCCTTACTGTGATGTCAAGTTGGATGCAACCACCTGCACGTAGATTTTTGTTCTCAGTTCAACACCCAGCGGTGGGATAACAAGAGGTTCGGTGTAATTTATATCCTGCAAAGGAAGGAACAAGAAACGAGATTTCATTTCATTTTCTTTAGTGCTGCAATAGGTGGATGTGGGAGGCAGCGAGAAAGGTGGCACCTTGTACAAACTCATGCTGAGGGTGCTGATGAAGCTCCCGTTGTTGTCCTTCAAAGCAATGGAGGCAGAAGACCTACGAAAAAGAAGGAATGTGATTTCGTGCATGTGTGTGTTATGCGTTTATCGAGCGTCTCAACTCGTAATTTATCCCAACAGTATGAGCGTGTATGTGAATGTGATCCATACTTACACATCCACCTGGGTGTTGTTGATGAGATACTCCAGCGGGTAGGCGCAGGAATAGAAATACTTCAGCTCTGCATTGTAGGTGATGGTTCCAATGGTGGGGTCGAACGATCGGACCACGCCGCTGACGTTGACCGTCTGGATGTTGGAGAAGTCCGAGAATATTCCTGTCCCTGGTGCGCTTGTGGTCTGAAGAATGATTCATTAGAAGTATTAACCTCTGATGAAATAGCTGTAAGCTTTTGTAGCCTCCTTGGAAAAGCAGGCTGGTCAAAGTCTGACTTCTTTTCCTGTCAGAGCTCAGATGTCACATTCACAAACAAAGCCACAGTCACTTGACATCAGGATGCTGCATCGATGTAACACTCACCAAGAAGTTGCTCCCACATGCGTTTCCCTCTCTGATGGGGAAGCTGAATCTCACCACAGGAGGTGCCACTGAGGTATCCAGTGTCCCTTGACAGTCCACATTGTCCCGGATGCGGTTGAGGATCAGTAAACTGGTGTTGTATCCGGTGTAGATAGCCGGACAGATTTGAATGGCCAGGTCGATGGCAGATGTGCCGCACACCACTGCGATATCGGTGTATTCTGATGGTGACACACAAGGTTCTTGTGAAGATAGTGAAGAGATTTACCTCGGAGCTGTCCGAAGCCATGAGATGCATCGTCATACGATAATTAAAAAGAACATGGAATGCACTATCTGAAGTAGCAGTAAAATCCATCCAAGCTCTTCTGCATCTAAACTAAAATCAACATCACCACATCAGTGCAAAAGAAAACATTGAGAGTCGGGAACCACCACTCACCAGGTCGTCTGGCGTATTGTCCACAGTCAGAAATGCTGAGGGCCTCTCGGCCCGCAATACACAGGGATGTCAGGATGAGGAAGCAAAATAATGCCATTTCACCACTCTGCCCTCGGTGAAGAAGCTGAGGGGGAAAAAAGCAGATGACAGTTCCTGGATATATTGCCAGTAAAATCCAGTGAGGCGATTTCAGAAAAGAAAACTTCCCAGTTTGGATTTTTTTTTTTTTAATGCTGCTCTGTCCATCAGGAAATTGTCTTTGTTGTCTTACCTCAGTCTCCTCTGTGGTTTGGGATAAAAGTGCAGTGGGCTGTTTTATATATATGAGCATGTGTTGTGTGCTCCCGACACTGTTTGGGGATTGGATGGAAACAGGGTCAATGACACTTTGGTGGGGCACCAGCTTGTGTGAACAATTCCGTTTTTGTGGCTGAGGCGCTGTGGTCGTTTCCTGGAGGCAAATGATGAAACCCAACACAATCCTCTTCAAATATACATGTTAATACAATATACTACATGGCTTTGTGACTCACTGTATGTGAAACACAGTCCCTTTACCTACTAATATGAAACTTTATAAAGTGAATGCATTGTATTCTAATGACACACAAAGGAGAAAAGAGGGCCTGTTGTCTTCTGAGACGTTTCAGGACTTAACGTGTCCTGGATAAACTTAAACCCTTAGATGCTTTTACTTTTCGGACTGTGTTGTCATCAAGAACTTATTCCTTATTTACACTTCACACGTATTAGTCTGTGTAAACCTAATTGTGAGGTTTGTATGCATATTTGTGTTTGAAATATAAAGCAAAGTACATGCACCGCCTTAAAATCATTTTTTGAGGAGGTAATGTTTTTTTCCAAAGTTGGCTCTCCATGATGATGAAGTCTTTTCTGTTTTTGAAAATATGACAAGGAATTTTTTTTTTTTTTTTTTCAAGGGTGAGGATGTCACGTTTGGTCCCGAGGATGGATGGGATGAAAATAAATGTAAACTGATCTTGTCAGGTGAGCCACCTGGGAAAGGAAATCTCTAATCGGGGTCAAGTTAGAGGAGAGGTGTCTCCGTCAGCCTTTTGTCAAATGGACGAAACCACACCGTCAAATCAGGGCACTGTTATTGACATGACGTGTGCACATAAACAGAGTAGTAACTCCCATCCCCTCAGGTCTTAAGAACATCTTCTCCTTGAGCTCCCGTTAGCTGAACTTGGTTTTAACATTCAAGGACGTAACATTTGGACGATCACTGATGTCACACTGAGACAAGGGTTGACATTAATTCTTCACTTTTCCCTGCAGATGCTGAATGTATCACAAATTGGCTCAAATAAAAATGTCGGCAGAGGATTGGCGCAGTACAAATCAAATCTGGCTTGACTCGCCAATCTGCTTAAATAAAATCACATGGGATTTACATCTCGCCGATTTTCTGACATTTTTTATGTTTCTGCTGCAAAACTACCTACAGCAATTATTCATCTCTTCAGCCAATTCGGGGGGATTTGTCTTGTCTTTAAAAAAAAAAATAGATTCCTTTAAAAAAAAAAATACAAAGAAATGATATTCTGTACATCTGTAAATGAAAAAAAGTGTTCTGAAACGTAGCATACTCCTGAAATAATGATTTATTTTAAATACAGTAAATACACATCACCTAAATAACACAAAACACATCTCATTCATTGATTACAGGCGTATAAAAGAAAGAAGTCACATGTGCAGTACCAACTCATATATATGAATATATATGGATGTGTGTACTGTACACACGGTTGTGATATTTCCGTTTATTCATTTAAAGGCAGGGTTCCAAACACCTGAGGCCACTGTCAAGGAGAGGTGGGACTTCCGCAAGAGGTGGAGCGACAGCAGGAAAAAGGCAGCACCGATAGCGCCTAGGATGACCACGCCTGAGATCAGAGCACTGGTCACCGGGTTCATCGGCAGGGATGGAGGAGAAGCTGGTGGAGGGAAAGATGAACAATAGTACAAACTGAAAACAGAATGTTTCTTTCACATGGGCTGAACATGACCTCTTCCTCCTTTGAGACTTTTGTTGTTGTGTTAAACCATCAGTATCTGCTGTCTTTCCTCCCTGGAGCAATGATGCAAACCTGTCTAGATTTCGTAACATTAGGTAAAAGGTGCTTACCTAGTTGAGAGCTGTTGACAGGAGTTTCATCTGGAAAATAAATGAATGTGTTTATGAACATGTATGTTACATGTCGCTCTCTGAAAGTTGACTGACATGTCAATCAGGTATGATGAGATCAGAAATATGTCAAATCCATATGATATCTTAAAACAACGCGACATCGAGGCACCAAATTAACAACTGGTGATTTAACATAATTATGCAAAGGGGAGGGGGTTCATCAAAGACTGCTTTTCCCTTTTTTTAAACACATGCATGTGATTTGAGTAAAGCAAGATGATGTGATATGATACACATGATTTTGACATTTGACATTGTCTGTACATGCAACACCTGTTGCTGGTATCTCTGTCCATCTCTGCAGCCTCACAGGTAATGGATAGACATTAAAGACGACATATGATTCTCACGAGTCTTTTCATACCACTCCTGGTGATGATTGGTCCTGCAGTGATGATGGCATTTCCAGATGTGGATGATGGGGAGCCAAGGATCGCTCCCTCATCCCGCTTTCGTCGCCGCCCGCAGATCTGCCAGTCACATGATGAGATAATGTAGCTCTCTTGAGGTCTATGGGGACACACTGGGGTTGTGCACTTACCGGCATGAGCATGATGCAGTCATCTGCCTTGCAAAGCTTGGTGACGCAGTGCAGAAAAACTGTTGACATCTTCTGGTGTCTGTGCTTCACAAATCGGAAAACTTCGAAGGAAAATCGGCCCATTTGACTCTTTCCATTCTCGAAAACTGTCGTCTGTAGGTCTTTGTGGCAACTGTGTCAAAAGAACACAGACACAACAAGACACACATTTGCACACACCGAAAATTATTTGATTCCTAGATATATTAAGTTCTCACTGAGCAAAGCTTTCACCGGGATGAGTTGATGCGAGAACCTGAATAGGTAATAGCTCCCTTTTGTGGTTTATCAAGTCATGATCTTGAGGAAAAAGAAAAAGCAAGATTACCCAAAGAAAAGGTCGTAGCGCAGTTCATCATTAGGATTCCCTGAGGGGGTTGTGTAACAGTAGTCCATGAAGATGTTCCACCTGAAGGAGGACAAAACTGTAAGATGTGGAAGGAGGATAGAGATCTAACTATGCATGGGAAAGCACAGATCTTTCTTTCTCTGCTGTGGACTGGCGCCTTCATGCAGTACAACAACAAATGGCATAATGGATGGAGGAAAACCACACGAGCGGTGGAGATGGGCTTCACCATTAATTCCTTTGCTTTCAACATGTCACTGCAAACACCTGTGACATGGGAAATATTCTCATATTTTTACCAAAACAAATGAAGAATTAGTCAAAAATAATTATTTTTTTGTACCTTTTGTCTAAATTTGTGGCCTTCACTGCTGCAAATACTCTGGTTTTCAGAGCAAGTCCAACCATTGGAATCGAGAGAGGTTGATTGTACGTCGAATCCTACAAAGAGCCAAAGTGAGTGTTTTATTTAGCATGAGCTTATAATTAAGGGTAAAACCAAAAGTATGTCGTCAGCGTTCATCTCGAGGAGTTCAATGTGTTATATTTAGTTTACCAACTGGATCTCAATGACGCCCGCTACACTGAGTGCAGAGGGACATTGCAGTGGTTGTGGTCTGTTCATGGGATTCAGTAGACAAAGTGCTGTTGAACCACATGAACTGCTACCAACGGTGGATTATAAATAAGAAAGGGAACAAAGTTTTGCACTCACATTGTATAAAATCATACTCAGTGTGCTCACAAATGTGCCATTGCTGTCCTTGACTGCAATGGCAGCAGAAGATCTGTGAAAAGAGGGTGTGAGTGGGAGGGTGGGAGACGGTTTAAATGACGTGGAATGAATCACTTCAACACAACAATGTGAAACGGCCTCTCAGAAATGTTCAGACGCATAAAGGCATATTCTGTCACTATCAGCAAACGGTGAACATGGATTTTACAATTATGCATAAACCTCGACACAAATCAAATTCACAAAGTCATTTCTCATAGGTAAGAGTCTTTGCATAGCGATTGATTTTTAATTTTTTGCAACTTACGATGCCAGCTGTGAGTTATTGACCAGGTACTCCAGCGGATAGCTGCAGCTGAATTTATATAACAAACCAGGCAGGTAGCTGATTATTGTCGGGGGGTCAGGCGTGTCAATGTAGCCTGAGATGTTCCCAATTTGTACCACAGACATGTTTCCATATGCATTTGGTCCATAGGCTGTGCTGACCTGCAGAGAAAAACCTCCATCACACCAGTTTCTCTCTTGTCAATACACATCGTGACAAAGCTCACCACCAGGCTGTTTCCGCAGGCTTCCAGAGTGCTGAGGCTGATGCTGAACAGGACCGCTGTGGGGAAGGTGTTGTTGTTGATGAAGCCATGGCATTGGGCGTCACCATGGTGACCATTTAAGGCTAAATCTGCATCGGTGTAACCGGAGAACAACACTGGGCAGAAGTTAATCTTCAAGGTGATGGTCTGGACCCCACAGTACACGCTGATGTCGCGCTCTCCTTTACAAAAATAAAACGTGGATAATGACTATATTGTTATTTTGAGTATTACTCCTTGGTCTCAAATCACCAAGGAAACACGCTGCTGCAAAACTCTGTCATGGGTTGAGTTACAGTTATAAATATGTGTCACAAATCAAAGTCTAATGATCAGCACCAAAAAATATTTTGAAAGTGGCATGAGTCAACTATCAGAGCAGCTACCAGAGCTATTCATATACGATTTACTTTTATACAAACAAGCCGAGCAACAAATCTTCCACTAGATATTTATTGGAAAAACTGCACCTAATATAACTAATATCTCAATGAGTGTTCATGCTACATATTCCAGAACAATATCATTTTTTTTAATCACATACAGAGACAGAAAAAGTCAACAATACTTGAAAAAAAAAGAAGAAATGCCTCGAGGGTCACACATCCAATATATGAAACTGCAATATCAAAATGTATATGACACTATTTCATTGTTTCTATTTCATGACAAACAACTACACACCGAAACATAGCTAGTACCTGCTGTCTAGTATGTGATTATCTACTTTGTGATGAAGACGAATTTTCATCTGTAGAAACAGAAATGGATTCTTTCCATGAAAAACATGGCAGTGATGCATTATTTAATTGATTTAATTGATTATTTACAATAATCCACTCCAGTCCAAACGATGAACTCATATAAAAACAGGGTGCATCAACATTTCCAGCTCTGACAGAAACTCATCTCATCCGTTCTATAATGGAATGGAGACGATAACAATCTAAAATCCTGGAAAAGAGAACACAAACCAGTAACCTCACCGGGAAACCTGCTGTGGTAGTTGGCGTCACAGTTGTATCCATTAAACTGGGAGGAGACCGAAGCAGCGTTACTTATCAGCAGGAGGGTGAAGCACATTTGAATCATGTCAGCACCTGAGAGAGGTTCGCCCATAGTCATCTTCAGACGGTCAACACTGGATTGACCACATGCCTCAGATGCACATTCAAATATGCCACTTGTCTCAAAAGTAGATGTTGGAAAACAATTCCGCTCCGTCGCGCCTGCTTCCTAAACACTGCACACTCTGACCTCGATCAAAGCAGCGCAGCCGTCTTTCTCCTGGTCCCCTGGACCTTCTTATCCTGCTTCCTCTGACCCCTTTTACCTCTCTCACTCATGTTGGCCCCAAATATGTATTTCCCAGCCTCACCCCTCTCCAACCCTTCTCCCTTGTCTTTTCTACACCTGTTTGCCTATTTCCTGCTACGCTCAGCGTAATTGGTTGGAAGCTCACATGTGATGAGAGAAAAGCTCGACAATGTGGGATCTGGTTTTAGGGTTTCAGAAATTCACCCCTGTGTGTATTTGTCTTGTGTGTGCACAGATATGAAAGATTGGAGGGGTTCATTATCCAAACATCAGCATCAACAAAACCTGCTGTGGTGCAGAACATGGGAAACTCCATCAGATCTGAATGGCCTGAACAAATCTTTTCACAGTGCCCAGAAACTTGAGCGTACTCTGAGGGTTCCCACTCGTCTCTCCTCGTTCTGATCTCCATCTGTCAGCTCACACAAACAGTAGGCCTCAACCGGGGGGGGAAGCAAGGCGGGAATCAAGCTGTCATCGGGTGCTGCTGCAGCCCAAATTCACATGAACATTAGAGAAAACTGGCGGTCTGATGCAGGATTGTGTGGAGGTTATTGTGATGCACATGGCATCACTTAGAGTAAAAGCTCTCTGTGGTGTAGACATAGCAGTTTGTATTGGTTGTCACGGGAGACAGTTGGGGGAGTCAGTTTTTTTCCACTGCAGCCTTTATATATATATGGTTTATATGAAACCACAATATGACAATAGAGCAGTAGAAGGTGGAAACTTCTCTAACTTCTCTAACTCAAAGTGCTTTAAATTGTTGCCTTACTTACCCAATCACATTCACATTTGCTTGCATAATGTTTATAATAAATGTAATATTTTTAGTTTAATACAGACACTTTGCATTGTAATATATGTCTGCTTTTTTATCGTGTCCTTTTATGTCTCATTTATTGTTTTCAATGGACCTTGAGTGTGTAACAAAGTTTATTATTATTGGTGCTGGAGACGATCCCGGCTGTCAACGGGGAAACGACAGGATACAAGTTAAGCCGTGGAGACATGGAAAGGATTTAACAATTATAAATGCACTGCCACACAACTAACCAAAAAAATCCAGGACTAAACATTGTTTTTTCACTTTGTTTTACTCCATCTGTAAAACAGCAGGAGGTGCAGCAAAGGAGATCTGTATTTCCTGGAGCAGTGGAGATAAATTTAAATGTCAGTTTATTTCTGTAAATTGGGTCTAATAGGGTCAGACGAAATATGCATTTTTAGGATGGATTTACAATCATTTTTATTATCAGACATGCTGCGCTGTAAGACTTTCAACACCTACGAGATGTGCAGGAAAAACATTTTTGCGTCTGAACACATCATTAGGGATATGATATATCCCGTTTGCCTCATCCATCATCTCCCGTGCACCTGGCCCGCAGCCTCACGTGTCAGAGTTCCGGGCCTGAAGTCACATCATCCCCCGCTGGCCCCCTTCGATTCTCACCCGGTGCTCACTATTCATGGCTGCTCACCTGATGAGGTAGAGCTGAAATGAAATACAAGGGGCTTATAAGCAGACATTCAGCGCAAACAAGATCGGATGGCCACATAAACATGAAATGAATACATATGGCGAACCCATTACCGTGTAGCTTATTTTACAAATCCCACCCAGCAAATGACCTACTTAATACTCAGCCATGTGCTCTTCTTGTCTCTGTGCTTGTGTTCCAGCCACATGAGCTTCTTTAAGATGTAAGAATATCCGGGAAATCACACCGATGTGGGTCTGTGTAAAAACAAGCACACCTCCAGACAAAGTGCAGGGTCTTGTTTATACTCCTGCTGCTTTTCTTAGTTGTTTGTTTTTCTACATGAGGCAAACACACACACACACACAAACAGTAATAATAATCACTTAGACACAAACCAGTGTCTTAGTGATTAGACAACAGTAGGTGAACTCACCATGATACCGCTTACATCTGTGCAGCCTGCAGATTTCTCCTAAACTTTTGTCAGTATCCCTTGCAGATTGTTGTGCTCAGAGACTTTTACTGGCCCCAGACCTGTTGCCATGCAGAGATCTTATCAGATAAAGCAGCTTCTATCTGATCTAGCCAGAATATGCAGGCTTGACTATCAGACATCTAAATCACAGAGTCTGGCCTGCATCACAAAACCTGTGAGAGCGTCTAAGTAATCCGATGCTCCACTTTTAACACAGGTGGGAAAAGAAAGCCTTCTTCAAAGGCTCGACTGTGATTTGATCCTCAGTGAGTAAGGTTTCCGAAAGCCAGAAGCCCTTTTTCTTTAACATAGCAGAGGGGTAAATGTATATTTATCGTTGTTATTTACTGTTGTAGATGCAGTATATGCATGATATGAATGAACTTAAATTTAAGTTTCTTCCGAAAGCTGAAAACAAAGTGGTCTCTGCAGAGGTCTTTTGTAAACATGCAGAAATTCCCATGTGGGGTGGGAAAGCACCACGGTGACTTATTGTTAATGTATGAAACTCAACCATGTCTTAAGAGAACGTGACAGCACGTGAGAAGCCTTTTCTTTGAAATTACCTGATTACCATATAACTGAACCATGTGACATAAAGCACATGTGAAGTTTTTATTGACACAAATCACTTATTACAACAAATCAGCAGGCGTTACGCTTCATACAGCGCAACCCTCTGTCCTTTTCCAGTGGAGAACAGAAGAAAATATAAAAAGCACATCATGTTAGTAGAGTCTGATGGGGGGTGTTGCTTAACTAGATTATGGACTGAAAAGACTCTTTGATATTAAGGCAGATAACTGTGGCCTCCTGCTGCCACCATGTGCTAAGTGGATCATACTGCAAACAGCTGCTGCATCTGCTGCTGCCTGTCTGCTTAGTGCCTACATGCAGAAATAAAGTTGTATACATCACTTAAATGCGTTTGGAATTTACACTAGGAGCACACAGACCTTTTCACTATTACAGATTCTTAGTATATCTTTGTATATATGAAAATCCTAATTAAAATTGTTGTTTTTATTCTCTTTCTTCCTTAAAGTGTGATATTATAATTCAGGCAACAGTCAGTTTGTCGTGCTTGAATAAATGCATAAATAAAATGTATAAATTGTGTTGTGTCTACAGCAGCTGGTGACAGGGGAGAAGATGATAAAAAATATATCTATTTGAAACATTGTCATGTTGATAATCAAATATCTGAATTATTAAAATTCTACTGTGAGAAAGTGATTAAAATTTTGTAAAAATTTATAACTGCATCTGTGTCTCAGCGTTATGTCACAGACAGGGATTCATATTAAAATAGATATCATATTTTCTTTTGGGTCTTTTTTCGCATCATATATTAACTTTTCATTATTCACATGACTGAACTCTGCTCTAATGCATTTTGTTCACTCCCTGGTTGAGTCGGTTTAAAGATTCTCAATTTTGTATCTTCGACTTTGACGTATATTTATATTATATTTCGATTAATATTATAAACGCTAAAACTAAGTATAATTAATTTGATTCACAGTATGTTCATGGACCAAAAAAAGTACAAAGGAATAAAAACACTGCTGTGATTTTGATCATGCCTGGTCGAAGGAAACAACTTTCTTACTAGCAAGTAAAAAAAAAAACTAACATAATAATATCCTACATCGGGCCAATACTAATTAACCTGTGTATTCCTAGAACAATTGGGTGTCCCGGAGCAGTTTCCGTTTGGATCCATTCATCTCTGACCAGGCCTCTGAGCGTTTGTGTGCTGTTTTGCCGCTAGTCTGCGTCCACTTGGCATCCACCTGCGCCACAGCGCAAACCCAGCGGTGTGACATCCGACTGAAGCTCTGCAGGGCGTTGGGGGGCCGCGGCGCCTCGCCGTTCAAGGGTCGAGTGGAGCGGAGTACACCCGCCACTTCCGTCTCGGCCGTCGGTCAGCAGTCTTTACGTTAGCTAGTGCGTTGGAAGCGAGCGGCGACGGCAGCGACAGGAGGAGGAGTGGCGATAACTGGCGGAGCGGCGGAGGCAGGCAGGCAGGCAGGCAGGATCCGGTCCGGTGGCACATCGGAATGAGAGCGAGACTTAGACCCTGGTCGGATAAGTCTGCGAGCGGACCCTGCAGTCACCACAGCCCCTAAATCTGGCTAAATTTGGACGGAGCCGAGCGGCGCAGACACACAACATCTGTTGTTGTTGACAGGTTCCGCTTCTCTTTATTCCGCCCTCCTCTGGTCTGCTGTAGCTTAGCTTTGATTTTAAAGTGCTACCTAGGTAGGGGAAACGGGCGTCCCGGCCGGCAGGGTTGCGGAGGAGGTGGATGTTTTATTTTAATTTTGTAAAGGGCCGTGATATCCGAAGAAAACCAGAAGGCAAACCTTGTATTTCTCAGTCTTTTGTTGCGTTCAGCGAACGAAGATGTCGGGGCAGAGCATTACGGACCGGATAACTGCAGCCCAGCACAGTGTAACGGGATCCGCCGTGTCGAAAACAGTATGCAAGGCCACCACTCACGAAATAATGGGTCCAAAAAAGAAACATTTGGATTGTAAGTATGTTTAAACAACACACAAGTGGTCACATAAAATCACCACTGGATAATGCTGCTTTAGCTGTTTGAGTAACGGCGATGGTGAAGCTACAAGGCCACAAAGCCTCTTGCTAAGCTAACATGCTAGCGCTCTCTTATGTCAAGGATTATTTTGTTGTCAAATTGTGGACAATATCTATTCTAATCCATGTGGAGATAAGTGAGGTATTGTTAATACCACGTTATAAATGCTGTCCCGCTGTAGTTTCCCTATCGGCTTCTTGCTGTCAAACTTCCTTGGATAGCAAAGTTAGCTAGCTTGTCTTTATGGTTATTGAATTTATGTATCGGCTAGAGGTTTGTATGTTTGGTCTACTTAACTCAACTATCAACGCTATGCTTGGTAAGTATCTGAAAGTAAATCATGAGTGTGTTAAAATAAGCAGGCCTCAGCATTTGCAGGCCCTGGTTCATCATTAACAGGAATGCAATTCACTTCCCAGCCCATCTCCCATCTTGCTGCACCTGCAACAGCACAAGTGAACGATTGAGAAATGTCACAGTGTGACTGTGACCGCACACAATGACTATTACCACTAAAATCACGGTCAAGTCTGGAGGCTGGGTATTAGAAGGTGTGTTGTAGTGTTATAGACATTAAGGTAATAAGAAGGTGTACTCAGAGGTACAGTACAATGTTTGTGGGCATTGATGTGGGTATGTGGTCATAGGAAGGTTTAGCACCAGCTGGAGAAAGCATGGGACTCCTCTAGATCTGGATCATGTTGGGAAGTGGCATAAAATGGTCCAGTCCATTAGGATCTTTCTCACATTTTACATTGAGTGTGTGTGTGTGTGTGTGTGTGTGTGTGTGTAATATAAATTCAAGTTTCACTTTCATTCATGTTTCTCCTACTTGCTATGGCTGGGTGATTATGGGCCCAAAAGTTATATTCCATATTCAGTGAACAGTACAGAACAAAATCAAATCAATTCTATTGGTTCGTTAATGTTCTGCTGTTCCAATATTGGACTGGAAACATAAATAACGTGTAACAACAGGAGTAGCTTTTTTGAAGTCAGAGCTCCATAAGGTGCACATTTAAATAACTAATGTCTTAAATGAAAATAGCCTTTAAAATACAAAAAAAAGCGTTTTCTGAAATGATTATATATGAGGTATAATGGCATATTTAGGCATTTCCATTGCTGATAGTACTGGAGTACCTCAGTACCACCTTCGTCAGGTTTGGCCACAACAGACAGAGAGACGTCCTCTGATTGGTCACTACAGACAGAAGACTATCCCAGTAGCTACCTTCGCCACAGGAGTCTGCCAGCGATAGCGATCCACTTCTTTATTGCTTGTTGTGTTCTCATTTACTATGGCCGGTGTTCACAAGACACACTCTGGTCCGTTAATGAAGCACAGACAGTTTCTGTGTTTTGTGTCTGGTTAGAATGTTTATTATAAAAGTTGGACTGAGTCGGACAGAGCAGACGGCAGCGTGGAGCAGTTCTTTGCCATCATGTCCATCCTCTCCGTCTCTCTGCTCTCTTAGTGTGACAAAAATCAATAAACAATCACAACTTCACCATCTCCTCATCACTACATTGTATGAGTGTGCCATCATGACACACAGTTGTTGTTTAAGTGCAGGGGTGTCTGTACTTGCCCCTCTCCCCTGTGTGCACAAATCAGGGGAGGGGAGGGGAGGGGGTCGGGGAGCAGAGCCTAGAACCTATGACTTGCCCACCTCTAGTTGTCTTCTCAGGGCAGTGCAGTCACCCATGCTAACTGGTGCTGTCTCTCTGGAAGGTTATCCTGTCCTACTTAGAGCCCCCCCGCCTTTTGAAAAGTCAAATATAGGACAGAAAGGGAGGCCCAATTTTCCCGTCAGTCTGGTCCTTGCTGTGAATGACAGCGTCAGAAGGACCAATGGACTGGGCTGCTTGGACTAACATCATTCAGTCAATGTAGAGACAGAACACATGACCTATGGAGAAGTGGGACATCCATAGATGTGTACATCATAATGCACTCATCGATTTGTCTATGGTTGCCTGCAATTTATTTTGTTCAAACCTAGTTTAAATGCACTGGATCCTCTTCAGGAAACAACACAAAGACACATCCTATAATTCCTGTCTTCTGAAATTGTATCTGAGGTCATGTTCATTTTCAATGCAGATATACAATAAAACAGGAGAGTATGTTTTATTATCAGCAGTATAGTGTTCTCGCAGTCCTGCAGTTACTATGACACAGCTGAAGTTAGGGGGTGGGGGGGTGGGGGCTTTTACACCACCTCTGGGGGACTCACACTACCACGACACACAGGAACATCCCTCATGAGGCTTGTGATTTCTGTCCCTTTTGCTCAGATCTGATCCACTGCACCAATGAGATGAACGTGAACATTCCCCAACTGGCTGACTCGCTGTTTGAGAGGACGACCAACACCAGCTGGGTGGTTGTGTTTAAGTCACTTATCACTACACACCACCTCATGGTCTATGGCAATGAGGTGAGCTGCTTGCACGCTACATTTGGATAATCTTCTCACAACAGTAAACCGGTTGGATGTCATCATTATATAAAAAAAAACCCAGAAAAAACACAGGATTATGTGATTGTGTATGATTAAATGAATATGTTTGTTTCTCATTTTTGCAGCGTTTTGTCCAGTACTTGGCTTCAAGAAATACTTTATTCAACCTCAGTAATTTTTTGGACAAAAGTGGGTTGCAAGGTAACAGTTACATCAGTCTCTTCTACCATGCAGATATACTCTACTAATAATGGATGTAACGATTCGTTTATACCACGATTCGATTCGATTTCCATGGTTCCTATTCGATTCCAGATTCCTTAGTTCTAATGATATGAAGTAATGAAAGTTAATAGTGCGAACTGTTTTGTTTCCAGGTTATGACATGTCCACATTCATCAGGAGGTACAGTCGATACCTCAATGAGAAAGCTGTTTCCTACAGACAGGTGGCCTTTGACTTCACGAAGGTCAAACGAGGGTGAGGATCTTCGAAGTTCTGTTTTATTCCTTTACTCATTTTATTTGTGTTACGAATAAGCTAAGTGACTTATCAGATCACAGTACTTGATATGTCGACCAGTACAATTTCTGGGAGCTGAGTTATTTGTTCAATTTGGTTCTGTCATTTGTCAAAATGTACTATTTTTTAAGTACTCCACATTTATCAGTTTCCTTCTTGTATGAGAATAACAAAACAGGAATGAGTGAGAGCACCGCTAATTTATGTTTAATTTCTCAATATCTCTCAGTTGATCTTACTTAGTAAGAGTTAGTGCTGGAGTTTTAGATTATACGTGTGATAATCCTGAAGGAAATAATCCTAATTACCTGGATTTTTACAATTATTTGTAATGTATAAACAATGAGAATTTTTATTTCCATTTTGTTGTGTCAAACATTGCACATGCTGTTTTGAACAAACATGTTTGGCAAAGAATGAATAAAAAAGATCTTACTAGACCATCCGTTTGTGAGAGAATATCACCTGACTGGGCTATAATATATGGCCCTTGTACCCTTG
>JBBMJM010115200.1:0-15303 GCA_037832705.1 Centriscus cristatus
GTGTGTGTGTGTGTGTGTGTGTGTGTGTGTGTGTGTGTGTGTGTGTGTGTGTGTGTGTGTGTGTGTGTGAATGATTCTATTGGAATTTACATATACCAGACACCAGGAGTCTAAATGTGTAAAATCCAACCAATTTTTTTTCAAGAAATTGCAAAAAAAAAAAAAAAAAGTAAACAAAGATCAAATTGCCATTGACTAAAGGCACATTTTGCATTACGACGGCACACAGAGTTTTCACACACACCTACTGTGAGTAAATAACCATACTAAAAAAAGGCCATTATCCTGCTCCATCCGGACGTCACGCTCCAACTGCGGTTGCTTGTTAGCTGTTTACTGTGTAACAATTCATCGATCAGAATCCCCACCACATGGATTTAACTTGTCATGTCACTATAATTGTAAGAGGAAAAGCACTGAAGAGTATGAAGATCACAGGCACGGGTCCCATTTCCTTTAGGCTTGTTGAGACGATGCCAACCTTGATACGACAGAGCCAAGGTCACAGCTCATCAACACCTTGTCAGTTAGGCTTTTAGCTAAATGTTCAAATGCTTTTGGCAGGGTCACTTGCCTACTGTCTTCCATCCATCATGTATGTCCACCCTGGGGAGTGGTGTCAAGAAAGTCATCACATACGTCAACAGGGAAATAATAGGAAGCTGAGTTTTGGAACTAAGAGCCTGTTCTTGTCCCAGGTTGTCAAGAAGTGTCGGCCTCTGAAGCCGACATGCAAGGTGCCTTTATGTGGCCGTGTACATGGGATGCACATTAATCCTGATGTAAAGCCCTTGATGTCAACTCATGTGGTGCAACAAAACTGTGGGAATTCAAACATTAAACTAAATGGTGCCCAGTGCCTCAGTTAAAAAAAAAAAAAACACAGAAAGTTAATGTATAGTTTTAATAGTAATATGTAGTTGGTTCAGGCCATCGGGAAAAGGTTTACTGTTCACGGTGAAATCGCATGAAACGGCCCCATATGGGGGAATAAAGAAACACATCTCAGCCCCATTTAATCAGATCAGTGCTGACTGCTCGTGTGGTGGTCGGCGCTCTGTAACTGTCAGTCAGCGTGTCGAGTGTAGCTTGAACGATCAAAACATTTCGACAAACATTGTCAGTTGCTCGGCTCTGATATCAAGAGTGATCCAACACGTGAACCTTCAATGATCATCAAATCTTTGCAGTTGAATTCTGTGAACATCTATCTATCCTTAAAGGGCCCCCCACCCCCTGCCCCCTTCTCCTCCTTGCAGATAAGCCTGGGTAAGCCCTTTGGCTGAGGCCCGCACACAGCCCTTTCTGTATCTCATTATGGGAGTAGCACTGTTTCCAAGCAATTGTCCACATTTCAGAGCCCGTGCTTCGACCCCCCCCCCCCACACACACACACACACACACACACACACAGCAAGTCTAAACGATTTCAGCATACGTAGCAATTTCAGTTGGCACTTTCTGTTTATAGGACCCTGATTTACCTGTTACTTAAATTTGCTATTACTTACCCTTTAACTCCCCATCAAGGGACCGAGGTTGTCATTTGACCCAACTTGTCCACAGTTATAGTCCAGTGTCTAACATACTGGAGAAAATTAATTACAACCAATCAGGTAGTTTAGTTTAATCTTGACTTGTCTTTAGTTTACTACCTATTTTTATTGTTATAGTTTGTTATTCACCCAAATCCTGTCAAGTTCCCTGTGGATCGGCTTGTCAGTTTACTCGGGCTTTCCTGATGCTTTTGGAACCAGTTTCTTTGTTAGTTTTTCTTTTTATTCTGCCACTGCTGACTGGATTTTCTGGTACTGACGCTGTTTTACCTAAAACTTTACTTTACCTTCTGTCCAACTCTGCATTCATGGGTCCAACCACTTGTCAAAATCTGAACAAGTGAGCACAGAAGTCAGAATTCTGAAAACAAAATGTTTGTTACAAAACAAACACCACAACTGCCACCAGTGTGTGTGTGTGTGTGTGTGTGCGTGCGTGCTTGCGTGTGTGTGTGTCACACTACTGACAGAAACCCCTGGCTGAAAATATGACCAATCCTCCACGTCATCTCCAGATTGTGCCACATCATAAAGATATTCATGATGAGGCTTGAGCAGTCCCAGTGTATCTGGGATTGTGGCCAGTGAGACGAGGTTTGAGACAAACAAAACACAGTTGTGTTTCTGCGTCTGACAAACAAACAGATCCTTAACACATGAAAATAAACCAAATGCAATATTAGCATATTTTAATTGTGGAAATCCAGGATTCAAAAATATCTTAAGTACACACAAAGGCAGAAGAATAGTGCAAGATTGTTATTTGGGGAATGGTGGGTAGTGTGGGCTATTATTGTTTTATTAGTTTCAGTTTTGTAACACAAAAGCTTGATATATTCTGGGATGCTGAACAATAATGGGGAGTCTGGTAACAGCAGGAAATACAGCTATGTCAGTACGAGCCCAGTGACTCAACAGGCCTTGATGACTCCTGGTTACTGTCAAAGGTCCAGTGGTCTCTAGTACCGGACATGACAAGTCTGACAATGCTTCCTCATGGTCAGTTACCTCTGACTACCCTCTCTACATCGCTATCTATGCTACACACGGAGTGGCAATCAGGCAGTGCCTACTGGCCTCTGCGGTCACTGATGCTGCAGCCCTGACAGCCTGGCTAGCACTGATTTTTGGTATGTAAATATGCTGGGGGAGGTGGCGGGATCTAAAGGTATTAATATCCATGAAAATGGGTAAATTAACATTTATGTTGCTTGGCAACAGGGACACACTGCCAAGTTTAATTTAATTAAAGAAAAACGCCACGGCTTTATACCTTGAACACAGCATGCACAGCATTCAACTGCTTTGTGCAAATAATTGTAAGAGTCGGGCTGATGGATAAAATTAACTTGACCTGGAATGGTCTACTATAGAAACTACCGGAGAGACATTCTGAGTATCTGTGTCATGTGAGTTTGACCACTTTTCTGTCCAAGTTGATTATTTCACTCCATAGCCAATTATGGACTCAAAGTCCAACAATATTTCTGATATGAAAACGATTTTGCTTTCCCAAAAGAAAACGTAATGAACTTCACAGTCTGGTGAGATCTGGCAACACATCTCTTCCCTCATTGTGCTGAATGTCAGCCTGGATGTCCTGGAACACTGCCAATGTTGGTTTTCTACCAGAAAAAAAAAAAAAGGGAAAAGGGAAAAACTACTGGGGAAAAAGTCTTGGACCCCCTTGATCCTCATCCACAACACTCCAAACAGTGTGGTGGGATCACTGAATGAAGCCAAATACACTTATGCTAGTGAGTTCTTTCTTGTTGAATGCATCACAACTTCATTTGAACTCACTGTCATGACATGTGACATGTCCTGTCACAATTATTTCCTGAATATCACTTATTCATGCCTCACCAATGATTTATTTTTACACAAAGTGATCCACTGACATGTCTAAGGCTTTTGAACGCTAGCTAGCATTAGCATCCAGTGTGACTTATGAATTCAGGATCATTAAAGCACTGAAGGACTGGATTTGCAACATTAAATTCAACCAAACAAGGTGGGTTCGCGTCACATGCAGCAGTATCTAGTCAGTGTTAATCTGTTTTTCCATCGACTAAACTGAGCTCAGTCAACAGCTTGTTGCAGTCCTTACTGTTACTCTTTGATATGAACATCATATCAACTTTCTGTGAACATCATTAACTTTACCAGCATTTTCTCACTGCATTATATCCCTACTTTAGTTCAGAATATATACATCTTTAAGCTACAACAGGGAAAGAAATGTTCAAAGCACATACCAACTAAATATTATGCTGGTATGAAAAAATTCACCCTACCGAAGTCAGTAGGAAATGTAGTCACCACCCACCACAGAATTTGTGAATTTTCCAAAAGATCTTCTCCACTAGAGCCAAGTCAACTGTGAAAACATCTAAGAACTATCTGTCTATTCCGTAGCCTAAAGATGAAACCACATCACTCAGTGCTGATCTTAAGAGCCCTGATTTTTCAATCTCAGCATGTCAGATACCCCGAGGAGGTTTTCATCCATGTAATGGCTCAGAAAATGAACACCGGGACTCACAAGATGAACTCAAAGACAAAGTGGTGGAGTTCAAAAACTAGTCTTTGCTTTGGCTCAGCAACAGATAAGCAGTCAAGTAAGGGGCAGGCAGATGGGAACCAGGGGAGGCAGGGTCAGCACTGGAAATGCAGGGAAAGAGCTGTAAAGCTCTGAGGCTGAAGTTCACCGATCTGGCAGGGGAGAGGGGCAAGTGGTCGAGTATAAAAAGAAATGGGGATAATTGGTGGGTAGGAAGTAGGAGAGCAAAGGGAAGGAAGTGGTGATACAAGTGGAAGAAAAGGGAAGGTGCCATGTCTCAAGAACACCAGTGTAGAGTCACAGTATATTTACAGTATCCCTGTAAGCTGTCAATTTAGGTTCCTTCCATCTCCACTGATGTTATTAGCAAATATATTGATCTGAATGGCTGCTGGCAGTAATTTATCAGTGGAAGTTGTCATATTGTAGTCTGGGGTTTGTCGGGTTTGTCTGATTTCTTTCTTTCAGCTATTTGCTAATCACTCTGTGTGCCCCAGTATTTATGATCATTAGACCTTGGAAATCCCAGAAAATGTTATCTGGCACTTTTGGCCTTGAGGTAAATGAAATGACTTGTCTGCACCCCATTGATCAACAGTGGAATTGAAACTCTGTCATGTTAAGGGAGAACTAATTAGGATGGGCATACCTCATTAAGCCCCATTAAAGTAAAGTTCAGAATGACACCCAGCACATTACGTGAGCAGATGTTTCAATGTTTCTTAGAATATTTAATGTTCGGGTTCAGGCAAATTTCTGAACAATTCAGCATAGCACTTAACTCCATAAAGACAATAACTCCAAAGAGACAAAAGACCTTTAGGAGTAGTTTGATCATCTGTGTTGGAAATGTGGAACAGTGGCAGGAACATCTCTACATGTGTTATGGGATTATAATCTGGTCTATCCATTCTGGGTGAAAGTAATAAAGCACTTGGGAAAGCCTTGCCAAGATTATACCAAACACAAATAACGGGAGTGTCCAAACAGGATTTTTGCAGTGATAACGGTCAGAGAATATCCTCAGGCTACGGAAAAGTACATCCCCACCAGATTCAAAAAAGTGGACTGGAGATATGATATGATACTGTCATATGAACCAACAGATGTTGTTGAGAAAGTTCTTCCTTCTAATTGTGACAATAACAGGACATGATTCAAGAGGGTGGTGTAGCTCTGATTCCACGTTGTGCCAACATTTCTATTTCTGCTGTAATTGTCATGCCATGCATGTCTGAGTGGAAAATGTAAATGAAAAAAAAACTTAAATCCAAACAAAATCTCAAAATCTCAAATACAAAATGAAGTGGTCAAAAATGGAACATTGACACGTTTCAACACTTACCTGCAAAAACAAACCCAGGGAAATGCAGGTGCTTTCTCCTCTTACATAGCATGTAACAGCACACGGCAGCATTGCTCACAGAGATGCTGATACCGTGCAGGATATGACAACCTGCTGTGATGACCTCAGCCCTGCATGTTTATTTAATGACAGAAAAGATTGAGCACAACCGACTCTCCGGCGCCAGATCGGAGTTTTGAACCTGAAAATGGCTAATAAATCCTTCCTCACCATCCACTCTTATGTCAATATGTTCTGTAATCTACTGTGGAAAATGTATTTGGCAGAGCTGAAGGCGTCTGTGCACGTTTTAGTCTGTATTCAGGTCCATGTTATATAAAGACCTTCAGCTCCTACTGCAGACAAAGAGGTCAGTATCAGCAAACATGCAGTTGTTTTGGTTGAGCTCTGCCCACCTCAGTATTTACACTCACTTGATAATTTATTAGGTCCACTGAGCGAAAACTGTTTAGGTTTTGCAATCAATCATGCCTCAACCAGGATTTTAATGTTACCTTTTTAATGCATCAGTTTGGAGAGGTGTTGATTTATTTTAGTTGTAATGGGCAGTGGTGTTGCACTGGTCATCCCATTTACATGAATTAGCGCTGACAAATATGACAACACCTCTGAGTGTGGCCCGAGTGTGTGCAGTGCAACACAATGACAAATGGCAACAAAATGCCCTTTAAAATAATTAAATACCTCTCTCTTGATGCATGGACACACATTTGTTTTGGCTTTTCTTTCTCTGAGCCAGGTCTTCATTAGGAGGACAACTAGTTTCAAGTTTAGAGTGAGGTTAGTTTGAGATAAGGTTAAAGTAAGTCCTAGCTTCCAGTCTCCAGGGAATGACTCTCTGATATGCCTCGTGATATTTTCTGCAATATTTTCATGCTTCTTTTGTTCAAATAATGCCCCCTCCACCCGCCTTTCACTACTAGAGAACTTGTACAGTAAATGTCCCCACTGTGCGAGGAAATAAAAGATAATCTTATCTTAGGTTAATGTATCTGAAGTCTTTGAAACGAAGTGAAAACGCCACGAGGCTCAGCAGCACAAGATTTCCTCATCAAGACGAGGCAGAAGAAGTGGCATGAATATGAAGATAGACCCAGAGCATGATTCTCCTTTGATGGGATAAATGATGTTATCATCATTTATCCCATCAATCATTTAAATTATTTCATTTTTTTTTCTTTACAACAGAAAACATATTTACAAGTAATGAAACACCTGATCTGAGGCTTGTCACCTGGCGCAGATGTTGGTTCTAAACATAGAACCATAGTATGAATATGTATATTCCGTTCATGCTGGAGGGATGCTGTCTGTGATTTGGAAGAAGGGATGCTGAATAATTTACTTTCTCTTCGGCCTTGCTCTCTAGGTTGGTTGGTTTTTTTTTTTTTTTTTTTACCATTTATACACCCTGGACCTTTCAGTGGTTTGAATGGTTTGAATCAACCCTACGCTTAATCTTTAAAACCCATCAGTCGCTTCTGTATTGGTTAAAAAAAAAAGCGTCAGCTGTAATATAATTAACCACTCAGGAGTTAACACCAGCCATTGAGACATTGCCAGCATTTGTATTTGGCAACTCAGGGCCGTCAACTCGTTGAGCAGGCAGACATTAGTCTGTCCTGGAACTCTGAGCAAACATGTACATGAGAAAACCACAGCAGTAGCAGATTTGACAGGAACTAATGTAGCACTATCTACCACAATGGGTGAGGCAACAATCTGCTGAAGAGTTGATGTGAAACAGAGACAGAAATACTGCAGGAGTTGTTGAGATGATGACTGGAAGGTGTGTCAGCAGAGCAAAGTGAAGGGAATGATGAATCATTAATCAGTGAGCTGTGAGAGCTGAACCACCACTGTGCACACGCAGAAAACAGGAGAACACAAACACGGGGTGGATGGAAACGCAGGGAAAACACACTGAGCTGGCCGTAAGATACACGATGGATTGGGTAAGAAAATCATGGTGTTACAGAGTTGCAGAGTCAGATGGAGTCGTCATCAAAATATCCACCATACCAGAAACAGGAAAGAGAGGTACAGTAAGCATGCAGTGTTTACATATGTACCAGAAATATGAAAATATAACATTGAAAAGCTAAATGTCATTAACATGTGAATGCCAGTCGTATTTCTCAATGACATTTCAAACTGCACCGACCTTAGTGAGATGATATCGCACATATTCACACATTGTAAGTCTCAACAGTAGTTAAACTGTCTTTGTTTTTGTTTTTTAAAATATATTATTTCCAGTATATAATAATTGCAATTGCAATTATTCAGAATTAGCTGTTATTCTTTGGGTCATTAACCACAGACACAACTTAAGCCTCTGTAACCATTAGGTGTATTTGAATAGTTACAATGAAGCTTCGTTACAGGCATTTGACAACTATAGTTGGTTGAAGTGTTTCGCTGGTTGTTCCTCTTAAATATCAAAGTATTGGAGGATGATCTCCATCCCTGGCTTCGTCCAAAGGCATCAAACTGCATTTGAAGTTGATACTTTACCCCTGACTGCACCTGATGCCACCAGGTCATTCCCGCAGGGTTGAAGACCATTTTGTGCCCCCTAGTGGCTGCATGAGATCTGCTGCATCTTTTTATTTTCATATTTCTCTTTTGAAGTGAGCAGGTGCCGTCAGATTCCGTCCCTCTGCTGCAGCTAAAGAGCATCGCTGTGGCCTTTGTCACTACATGTGGACATCATCTCGTTCCCGCGTTTGCTCTCAGTAGAGGGCACCCGTCAATTGAAAGACCCTGTAGGGTGCTTGCATTTTTACGATTCGTCCTGTCACGTCCTTCTTGGGAGGACAGTTGCAGCGGGTTTTGTGGAGCTAAAATTGAAACGGACAATGTCAGGCGGCGCAGCAAAGGCGCTCACTGGAAAGGTTGTAATTAGAGATAAACAACAGCAGAGTGGTGTTACACAGCAGTAACAGGCGTGTGATGCACATACTTAAACTTGTTCGTACATTCTCATAAATACTTTGTTGTCCATGTGCCTTCTGTGGGATTTGTCGCTGCATGTGAGACGACCTCTTTTACTAGTAAAATATTGAAGCTGATTAAAAGAACCTATGAATATCTTGAGGCGACGCTGCATCACATTGTGCCTTCTCATCAGAAACACATCCTGCAAAACCACCAGTGCCGAGGTTTTACAGAGTTGCTACTTGCTGCAAAATTAATTCCTGTGCACTGTCATCAAGGCAGGATTGTGTTGATGTAACTGAATTGTTCATTAGTCCAATTTCTAGAGCAATAGCTACTGCTAATTCATGTGCACTGTAGTGTGTTGAATATGTGTGCCTTCACTTACTGTACTGGATATTCACAGAATGTAGTACTGGAAAGTCATCACCTTGGCCCTCAGCCAGCATGACCCCACTGTGACCCCGGCACCAACCACTTGGACGCCCCCGACTCCCTAGCTTATTGCATAATAATCCATAATTATCCTTCAAACCTTGAAAGAGGGTTGTACTACTCCCGCATGTGAGATGCTGCCTGAAGTGCTGTGATAGACCGTCAACAATCGCTGCATAAATGCGCTCAAGATCCACTCCTCGGTGTGCTTTGATGTTGTCAGTGTGTTTTTATAATCAAGTCTTACCCAAGGAGATAATAGCTTCAAAGATAGCAGACAAACGTGGTGGTCATTAAGGATTAAACATTTAAAATTACACGTGCGGGGACTAGTAAACGCAGACCGCTGTTGTGTCCTTCAGAACTCCTTCCTGTCCGCACGCACACATTATTACTGCCATGACCTTTCTTGATGTTTTGCCATTTGATAATATGCAACATGTGTTTGTCCAAGTGCTCCGTCCATGTCTGTTGAAACACAGCATGTTTTCATCTGCCTTTTAAGAAGCACATCGAAGGAGTATTGCACTGGAAACAATGATGGAAACCGATCTACAGTTGGGCATTGATCTCAGTCACTTCAAACCGGTGGACATCGCTCATTTCTCACGTTCAGTGTGTGAATCACATCCACAGTGAATCAGTCCATCAGATCATGTCTCTGTGACAAAAACCTATTGGAACTGCATTGTGGAAAAGCCCCATGGATGGAGGGAGTACGGGGACATGGGTCCCTCCATAGAGGCCGCAAACTTGTGGCCTCGTTGGTGCCTCGTTGCTGCACCTCGGTCACATCTGAGCGTCTGATGAACGCCTTCATTATCTTGCCTTACACGGCCTCGTGCAGGTTTTCTAAATCAAATGCATTTGCGTTTTTCACAAAGTCCGCACTTTTCATGGAAACACAGAATTATATGTTTTTTATGCACATTTTCCCAATGATTCAAACATTTTGATGGAAACATAGCCAGTGGACTATTATTACTATTACTATTATTAATCCTCTGTATATTGAATATAAGAAGCTTTTCACTCCTTTCCCTGTAAAGGTTCCAGAAATGTAGTCAAATACCCTCAGAAAAGGAGCATCTGCATTGATGTGTATTTTTATACAACGCATTCAACTAAGAATTGCAAGGTTGATGGATTTCAACGTGCAGCCTGAGGAGCAGTTGTGTGTGGTAAATAATGCCATGAACAGGGCAAAACAAAAATGTAGAAGGTATTTATGGATTTAATATTTCTTCACGGACTGCAAATTCTTCTTTCTTCTCCATGTTGTTTGGTTTTCAACACAGGGTTTGCAAGAATGGAGTTCCCATTGAATTCAATGCTGCACACGCATGGTCACTTTCGTAAAATTCATTCGTTCATTCATACTTCTTCTGCTTAGTCTGATTACAGATCACGGTACTCGTGCTGGAGCCGATCCCAGCTGTCAACAAGTGAACGTCAGGGTCCAACCTGGACACCAGCTCATCACGTCCACATCAAGGACAGACAACCATTCACACACACAATCACACCTACAGGAGATTTAGAATGGCCAATTAACCTCAGTACGCTTTTGGAGGTGGGATGAAGCCGTGGAACTCCCAAAGAACCCACACAGACAAGGGGATAAAAATGAAATCGGCACATACAAAGATCCCCACAATTTTAGAGCAGATATATTTTTTTCTGACAGCAAATGTAAAAGATCCCTTCGTGAATGTGCTCCGGCACTTACCTGTAATAGGATATTGCCTGATCTGAGAGCCCCTGCAGTGACTGAGAGATGCCCAACAGCTTCACAAATACCACTTTATCATCAAGTGGGGGAAGACAGATTTAAGTGTCAGCATTTTGTGCTTTGGGGGGTCTTTCATTTGTTGATGTACTTGACATGAAAAAATCGAAAATCAGAGTGTTTACAAGAAAAACAACAGCACCAACTGAAATATGGCAAAAAAACCCTCATTGAACTAACTCATGACTCATCGAAACATGACATGCTTTCACTGCCGAATCAACAAACCTATATAAGCTACTGAAGTTGTCACATATCTGCGTAGATGTAAAATGTGGAACGTGAATACACATTCAACTGATAAGAAGAACAAAGTGAAACAGTGTCACTTGTACAAGGAACAAAACAAAAAAAAAAAACCACAGACCTGAGTCACAAGGAGGAAATATGGCATCACCTTGGTCAACACACTGCCTTGTAATTGTCAAGACACTCTTAGTAATGGAACAGCACGGCGACACCAGCAAACGGCGTGACGGCGGGCTCCACGGCATACAGATTACATCAGCTCGTCACTGCATTAGCATTGAACAGAGGTGAGCGTATAAAAGGGTTAGTGTGTCTGAAGCGCTCCAGTGATGTGCCATCTCGTAGGTTGCTGTGTGGGATGAAATGCCTGAAATAAGTTATGACCACAATTATGGAGGCTAAAGTGGTGTGGTGCACAAAGGTGTCTCTATTACTCATGCCGTTTATTTAGGCCGGGCAGCTTAATGAAACAGCAGCGGTCCGACCATTTGAGTCCTCGGCTTTTGATTGCGCGAGCCGGATGTAGTGGCGCCCTAGGTGTTGTCTGTTAAACAAGTGAATAATGAAGATTTAGATCATCAATTAAGGCCTCAAGCATTAACGGTTCTCCTCACAGTACTTGAGCCGATCGATCAAGGTTTTCATGCAGGTTCAGCACACACCTCCATGGGAACATCAATTGCAACTCGTGCATTCCCCGCTACCAACCAGACTCATTTGTCAGCGTGAGGTCAAAGCATGAGAAAAAAGGTGTCTGCTGCCCATGTCTTTTCTTCTGTACGCTTTGGCAGGTTAGAGGACACATTTCCAGCAAAGATGTTTGTGTGTCATATTCAGGAGTATGTAATAACTGCATACCTGTCAAAGTCTAGCTAGGTCAACAGGGGAAAAAAATAAAGAAAAAGTGGTTACAAAAGCATTCTGTTCAATATGTTTTCTTTTCTTTTCCGTCAATGTTGAGTATTGAGTGTGTCTTCGTCACGCTGACGGGGAAAGAAAAATGAACTTGAATCAAATTCACCTTCAGCCTTTATGTGTAGTGTTATTATGTGTTTGTGCCAGAGTGTAGTGATTAGTCAGACTTTTTTTGTTTGGATCAGAGCTGACATAGTCATAGTGAAGACCTGCCAGGCAAATGGGAGTTCAGTCAATACGAGTTCAGTCATGACTCTAGAGATAAACATGCAAGCTGAATTATAAAACATTAGAAGAAGTGCAGCATATTCTGCTCTGATTTGTAATGGCTCAATTATTTGCTGACACAGTAGACAAAACATCTGAGCTCCCACCAGTCTCTGCGCGGTGGTGCTGCACAGAGAGAGGGACTGTTTCCATCTATCAAATTACTTGTGGATTCTGAAAATAGAACGGTTGCAGATTTGTCAAGTAGCTGGTTAGAGGATTAGTTTGAATCTAATCTTTTCAATGTAAATCACCATCCAGCTGCCAGATTGTAAAGCCCACAGAGACATTGTGTTTTGTGATGTCGGGCCTGCATAAATAAAAGAGAATTATTTGGGTGGGTTAGGGTTACAGTGCAATTATCATAAATGAGTTTGTTTCTGCACATCTTCCCTCTGCTCTTCCGACGCCCACCTCAGGACAAAGCCCTCCTCCCAGTTCAAGTCCCTGGTGAAAAACGCACCTCTTCCAACCTGGAAATCCAGACATATTACTTGCAAATGTGGATTTCGTCTGCAGGTCTGTCTGGGTGTGAACCGTTGGGAGTTCACTGACTATGCCCAAAATCAATGAAGACCTGTCACATTAGTCTTGTCTACTATAGGCGGGATCGGAGCCAGTGTTGCGCTGCCAAAGTGGTGACGTACACAACAAAGATGGCTACAGTTGATGAAGAACATCCCACTCTCCATCAAACTCCAAAATCTAAATATTGTCTTCTACGACCTGACAATGTGAATCAGTGTCCGATTGTGTATCGCAAGTTTTCAGAACCTACATCTTTCGAGATGTGGGTGTGGTTCTCCAGGATACATCTCCTCAAATTAGATTTGTAATTAATCTATTTTCAGTTGTGAGTTGTTATGTGTGTATTTTGTTTTCGGTTTGTGTGTTATGTAAAATGTGATTTTATTGTTGCTGTTATTATTATTATCATTATTATTATTATGAATTTGTCAAGGTATATGAGCAACTTGATGACTACCATTCTGCTAGTGTTTTCGGGGGCTGGTGCTATATTAAAAAAAAATGCTCTCATGCTGTTGCAGCCGAGTAAACCGTAAACATGTTTACCACTTGTGATAACTCTCTTCAATGGTGCGGTGTGAGAACAGAAATGTGGGTGGTGTATAAGTCTTTGTAAGTAAAGTACTAATGGACGCCTTTCAAGACTAATCTCAATTACTTCCTTGCTAGTTAAAGGATTAGAACTGATGTGCTCTTGTCCTCATTATCAAGAACAGAGCTGAATGAATGTAAGTCACGGCAATGAAACGGCTGCACACTCGCTCGTACATTCTACATCAATACAAAACTCATTTCAGGCCATTGGCAGAAAACACATAGCAAAATGTCGTTAACCCAAGGTACAAAGATGTGCTCTGCACACGTTCCCCTTTCCAGTGTTCTGGTGACGTGTGAAAGGCCTTCAATTTGCTTATGTGTGGGTAGTTGAGCCGTCACTCGCCCCAGGGTGAAGCGGTTGAATTAACTCTTTAACTGCTGCACTCTCTAGGTGCCACAGCAAGCACGTGTAATTTCAAATACCAAGGAAAGGAGTTCTGGGTGAATTGATTTAAAAAGTACATCTAGAGAAATACCAGTGGCCAAACAATGTTTTATATCATGGAATTATAACATCCAAAAAATTGCAAGATGTGATGAGCAAAACGTGTGCTTGCTTTTCTGCAACCACTGGACACAAATATGTAAATCAGCATTATAAAGAGTGTGCGCCAAATGACAAAGAAGAAATGTATGACATTCACTGTCCCTGAGTGCATCAAAGAGGCAGAATGTGAGCTGATGTTGCTTTTGAGTGAATATTGGTTTGAATCCAGCATTAGACAGCTGTAGCTCCTGATTTTATTGATTTCACACTTGTGTTTTATTTGTTTTCAGGGGTTATTCCCTCACTGTGTCTGCAAATCTTGTAATCATCCAATATAGCCAGTGATTTTTTTTTTTTTTTTTTAAACAGCTTTCCTGCAATGTGCATTTCCCTGTACCCACATTTCAAGATCCACCGGCTCAAAGGTACTTCAAACAGTGGCTGGATACACCCTCGTAGTTATCACATTTTCTATTTCTATGCTCTTCATGGTCTGTTTGATGTTATTCATGAGCTGTAACTGAAAGTAATAAAACTGCATGGGGCCAGGAAATGCTTCTGAATACAAAGTGTGGGCCGCTCTGCTGCAGGATCATATACATACCTGTTCTTATTAATGGATTGGAATTAAATGCATCAGGCATTACTGTGGCTTTCTGTTTGTCTCCTCGTGAAGTGGGGAGAGGAGGTGGGTCTCTCAGCTATCTGCAGAAATGTTATTAAGAGTTTGTTTTCAATTATGCGTCCCGCAATTGGGCCGCTCTCATCATTATGCACAGTCACTTCAGATAGATTACACATTATGTCCAGGTTTTGTCACCTGTGAGTGTTGAAAGTCTTCAGATTCTAAAGGCGCATGATGAATATAAGAATACGTATCAGCATCATTGAAATAAACTGCTCCGAGCTGGTAAATTAATGCATCATCACTGGAGTAAAGGTGTGACTTGGGAGGCGAACAATATTAAAAAATATGCAGAAAAAATAAATCGCAATTCCCCAAAATGCTTGCAGATAATTTAATGACCTGTTTAATTTTATTGCTTTACATCATTATTAGCTGGGACTTCTGCTCCCAAATTATTATTTCTGCGACGCCATCCTGTCGTTTGTCAAACGGCCGCAGGGATTAAGAAACTGGGTCTCAATATTGATTTGTGTGCCGAGTTTGAGGACTTATACAGAATTATCTGCTCTCTCCTTATAGTTGCACATACAATATGAATAACTGTTGTCTTGTTTAACTTACAGACCAAGAATAAAGTACAACTTTGAACCCCGAGCATCAAGGTTGTATAATACATTCCTCGCCAGTCTGTGGGTGGAATAAATTAGACTGTGAAGCTGTAAAATGTCTGTCATTATTTTCTCTCCTGAGAGAGAAAAAAGGTTTTTGGTTTTTCTTTGTCTCATTATGATCGTTGCTAGAACAATTCTAAAACTGAGGCTTCGGTGGCTCAGCAGGTAAGGGTGCGTGCTACATCATGTGTGGTCTACATTTGCTGCATTTGATTAAACCTTATTTTTCTGACATCACCTCCGTCTCCGCGCTGCATACCTGCCTTTGACAAATCAGAAATGGTTTACACACACACACACACACACACACAC